>JAGDQP010000766.1:0-39252 GCA_022664845.1 Lepisma saccharinum
AAATTAGTGAACAAACGCATGTGGTGGTTAGGTAAGTTATGTTCTGTATTTTGTTTTTTTAATTGCACACACGATTAGCTCGTGTTTTCACAAATGCTGTTCCTGTCGCTTGTCAGAAGTCACTGAACCCTCCCCCCAACGATATTCAATTTTTTCGACATTTGCACCTCCCAGTTGCTTCATTCCATTGTCTGTTTCACGTATTAGTACAGACAGTTTGGCTCGTTGTTGGCAAATTCTATAATTCAGTCATTTCATAAAGAAAACTTACTATCTTATTGACCAGCAAGAAAAGTAATCTTGCTGCAACCAAGACTCGAACCCAAGTCACTTTGACGTTGATTTAGAAAGCGAACGTCTTATATGAACTATTTCCACAGCTAAGATTTCTCTGATTAAAACACCACAAGATTGAGTCACACCAAACTTACAGTTTATTTCTTATCATTTTCTCCTTACACTTTCCGCAGATGTGCAACATACGTAATTCGATAACAAATCGTCCAATTTTAGGTTAATTGTTTACACAATTAATTTTAGAGAAAATATACTTTTCGTATTTTGGTTTAGAACCACTTTTGAAAAAAAAATGTTATGCCCTTATTTCTCCTGCGGTGATCATTTTTGAAACATTGCAGTAGGCGTTTTTTACTCCGGTAAACGTGTACGGAAACTTAAATATTTTAGAAAAGAGATGAGCTTGAGGCCTGAAACAAACAAACGAAAAAAAACACGTTATGTAGCTATTGAATTGTACTTTGAAGATGTGGAATCGCTATTTCTGAAATTGAATTCCTTTATTTCAAAACGTAGCGTAAAAATGAATCACGATTTGTGAATATTCAAATTTTTAAACTAATTTTTCGGGCTGAAGTAATTGAATAAAATAATACAAAATTTTGTAATAGTTAGACCTGCTAACTGGGAGTCATGCGGCAGAAAATCATGGCCCTAAATTACACCTTTTTTTTAAAGGAATATATCGGATTTATTGCTTAAATATCTTGCAGAGAGGTCCTCATAAAAATATTTCAAATTTAATGTCAAATCACTTATATGTTCAAATTACAGTAGAAATGGGAACTCTTATTTTGAAATGGTCTGGCCAATACAAGCTGATTTTCTTCGCCATACCATGCAAATGAAAATCCGCTATCTATACGAAGGCCACCGTGTTTCATGGAAAGAGTTCAATATGAGACTTCAATTTCTTTTGTGATGTTTAGAACTATCAAAAGGATGTCTGTATGTAAAAGGTCGTGATGTTGAATAACACCACTTTCTTGCTGCAGGTGTTCACACATTGCCCTTTGACGAAGAATGCCAGATTACGGCTAAAATATATGAATCAAAGACCATCATAAAAAACCTGAAATTTGGTCTCGAGGAAACCTTTTGTGCTCAAATCACAATAAAAATGGCAGTTTTTATTTTCGAGTCTTTTGGTCAAGGAAAGGTTGTTCATAAGAGTTAAAATTGCATTGCAAACAAAAATTGTAATTTTGTTTGTGGGCTGACCTGGCACTAAATTTCAGTTTTTTTGTGTGAAGAATTCCGGTATTTTTTGACGAAGAGCTATGTTTAAACTCCCGTAGAAATAAAGCGATGTAACTAAACCCAACGAGTTCTTGTATACAAATACTTTCTTGATAGGTCTAAACATTTGCTATGATTTCTGCCTTATATTCGACTGCTTCACAGAAAAAAAATGTGTTTCTTAATATGCCAGACAATTCACTTGCACTGAATAAACTACGTCGAAACAAAAATTGTAATTTTAGCTGTGAGTTAGGCACATACAAAGCTACTTTGACACCAAAATTTAAATTTATTTAATGAAGACCCTTCTGAGATAATTAAGCAAAAATCCGGTATTTTTAGCCAACGGCCATGTTTGAACCCACCGTAGAAAACAAACGGTGTGGCGTAAAGCCATGATTTTGTGCACCCAGACACCCGGTTGGTAGGTCTAACTATTACCAAAAAATGCAGTCTTTCATTAAACTCTTTAACCCCAAACATTGGTTTAAAAATCTAATTGTATAAAATTCGTGATTCATTTTCAGCCTGTTTTGTTTCAGCTCTCAAACTCTTCTAGTATTTTAAAGTTGATTAAGTTTCCGTACATGCCTACGGGAGTAACAAACGCCATCCGCCATGTTTTATATATGGTCACCGCAGGAGAAATAAGGGCATAATATTTTCTTTTTTGAAAAGTGGTTCTGAACCAAACTTACGAAATGTATAAATTTCCTAAAATGGAGGTGCAAACACATTTTTCTAGAATTGGATGATTTTTCATAAACTGATCCAATTACGTATAATGCACGTCTGCAGAAAGTGTGAGGAGAAACTAATAACAAACAAGCAGTAAATTTGATTTATTAAGGTCCACTTGGTGTGAATTAATCTTGTGGTGTTTTAATCAGATAAATATTGGCAATATATTTTTAGCTGTAAAAATATATCGTGATTAAGACGTTTGCTTCCTAAATCAACGTCAAAGTGACTTAAGTTGGGGCAAGATTACTTTTCCTGCTGGTCAGTAAGTTTACAGTAAGTTCTCTTTATGAAATGACTGAATTATAGAACTTGTCAACAAGGAGCCAAACTGTCTATACATAAGACACAGGAATGAAGCAACTGGGAGGTGGAAATGAAGAACACAATGTATATCGTTGGGGGAGCATTCAACTAGCTCTATACGAAATGGAAAGTACTATGTGCAAAATAGGTATGGAATGTGAAAAAGAAAGCAAAATGTCTACGCTTGAAATACGTAAACGGAAGCAAGAGTAACGATTCTGTATGCCGTGTGGCCGAGTGGTAGAGGCAGTCAAGTCCGTAGAGTGAGGTCGTCGATTCAAATCTCACCGTGAACTATTATTTACTTTTTCTGTTGAAAAATCAGTGATGAAATGACAATGTGTATCCATCGTACTGAAAATCGGTAATTATTGTGGGAATTGAGAAGGGTGAAAACACGTTCATATATACCTGCGTGCAAACGAAGATACAAAAGGCACCATGCGCTAGATACGTGTACCTACATAGAAATTGTACAAGACGTGAAATGTGTTTAATAATTGACATACCGAAGGACAACAAAATGGTGGAAGCAAAAGCGTGCATTACAGTACAATCACTTGATAAATGACGAGTGTGCACAGTCTATGCATAATTGGACAACATCTTGCGGAAATCACTGCTGCAAAGAACTATGGAATGTCCCAGGATGTTCGTCATAGTAGTCACAGGCATACCATGAGTACAATAGGAAAGTCGTGAACACAGGATACGTAAATTGGTTATAAACCAACTCGAGAATGCACAAGATGTTTTGACGTCGGTACAGAATGAAATATATATCATGTACTTGTATGTAGGAATGGATTTTACGATAGAATAACTTGAAATTCTGAAGAAGAAAATGTCCAGTGGTTGCATATAGGGCGTAGCACCTGGGAGAATGTTAGTATCGATCTCGTTTCCCAAACATGGTATTTCCATCGCTGGTTAGCGGCTATCAACTCGAATACAAAATTGTTTTAATCAACGGAAAAAGATAAACAGGAGTAGACGGTGGGATTTGAATCCATGCCAAAACGCTTCGAAAACGGCTGTCTTCTCCACTCGGCCACACCGCTAGTACAACAAACGTTGCTCTTGCTTATATCTTTGGACTACTGGCTGAGGAGTAAAGGCTTTGGATAGCTGGCTGGAAGGTACCGGGGTTACATATGACCCAGTTTTATTTTCTTTCATTCTTTTTCATTCATAATTATATTACATTTCTTTCTTACTACTTATGAATAAATGCTACCTTTTGCACCTTTATATATTTTGATCATTTTGTTTCGTCGTTTTCGTGTTCAGAGAGTGAAAAATGTAATGAACTGATGGAAAGTTACCTAAAAGTTTGTCTACATTCCCATTGAAAGGAGCTACCATAAATTCTATCGTTTTCGAGTGGAAATTTCTCATCTTTTATCCTATGAAAATTCACTCTAAAAGACTCTTTCCGCTCAAATCGAGCGAAATTTCACTCTTTTCATTTAACGTGTAGACACGAGATAACGCTTTTGCAATTCTTCAAATTTCTAAAGTAATCATTACTTCATAATCTTAAATTGAGTTTCATTTAATCTTGTAGGATTTTTGATCACTGTATTTCTGTGCTTGATATAATGTGTTATGATGAGGGATTCCGCCAGGATTTTCAGTTTGAGGGTTGGGAGAGTGTAAGTAGACTTTGGATGGTTTCTCTCGATTTTCGATCTCACAATTTATCAAGTTGGGGTGCTCTCGAGGATTTTAGGAATGACACGAGGAGTGGTGTGGCGGAATCACTGATTATGATCCGAAGTATGCAATATTCATAAAATCAAGACAATATGAACAGGGTTGTTCTATATGCGAAAACGTGAAAACGTTATAACACAAAACAGTTACGTTTGACAAAATTTTATTTCCAAATTCGCTATTAATACCCCCAAATTAGTAAAGAATAGAGAAAATTCTTCATGTCACGGAGAAAAGTTTTAAAACGTTGTCTTGTGTAATTACCAGTTCTGGATTGAACTCGACGGCTGGCCATATAACTTACATGTTCGCTTGATTTCCTTAATTGCATTCCATAAATAAATTCTAGTGTTAAAATTAGCAGCGTAACGTATTTCTCTGAGCTCGTCCTTTCATTCAAGTCTTGGAATGAAATTTAAAATATTTCTGTAAAATTGAATTTTTTCACCTGTTTTATTCAAAATGAAAGTTTGAAATAGTGAATGGTCATATGAGGAGACTCGAATCGACGGCCTTAGATTCTACTCTAAAGTTCTCCATTATTTCCACACATTATTCCATTACCCCACAGATAACGGTTTAGAGTTTACCATCATTACTATACATTTTGAATCCATTTCGAAACTTAAACGAGAATGTTTTTTTTTTATAAACGCGATTGAAAGTTACATTGTGTAATTTCTCTCTATATTGGAGTTTGCAATTTTAATTTTTACAATTTAAATGTGTGTACTATTATTTACTGAAGTTCTCTTGTAGTTTTTGAACTCGTGCTTTTGGACGAAGAAGTGAGTTTCAGCAACGGATGGGGCGTGTCCATATCTCTCTTTAGGTTCTTCCAATTACTGCTTTAGCGAAGTCTGCATGGAGAATGGGTGAGGAAACTGTATTACGTTACTCTCCAGAACTGATTAAGGCCAAAATGTCGTGTATGGTGTGTTACCTACGTTCACTGCTTTGCTTTTCAGAGACTTTATTAGCCCATTGCACCTTGGAATTTCAAATGTTGCCATTAAGACTGCAGCGATTAATAAAACATGTACGACAGGGTTAATTATGCGAGGGGTTTAATTTTTTAGCTAAATTAAGATAAATTAAATTTACCAAAGATAAATTAACTCTGAAATTTAATTAGATGAAATTTACGAAGCAAGTGGATATATGCCTCAAAATCCATCTAATCGTAAGTTTCTACTCTACTACTCAAATGGAAAAGGAATTAGATTATTATGACGATTAATACGTATTTTACATCGTTTCATTTATTTGGCAACTTAATGGAAATTTCAGCTTGATTCGATAATGGAAGGAAACGAACTGCTGATACATATAACGAGACACTTGAATTATACTGATATTTGAAAATATACAAAACATTTTCTAAAGGGTTAACTGTTAAAACGGTATTATGATCTATAACAAATGATGTCCATAAAGAAACTCAAAATATGATTATTTCTTAAATTTACCTCATAAAAATGTTAGCTGAACTTCTTTTTAACAGTCGCATACCAAAGAGCTGGGTCCAAACAGGACCCGAGCTTGGTTTTGTTAATAATTTCTGTACCTTTCAAAGCTATGATTTGAAATTTTTGGCTTTTATAATACGTCTTTCCCGGACATGGGCAATAAAACTTTCTCCCTCTATCAACAAATAAAAAAGAGAAAAATCTAACCTACCCACGATTTCCATGGCACAAAGTTTCGCTTTGCGGTAAACTTTGAGTTAATGTGCTGTTTTTATTGTGGTTCCCACTAGATGGCAGACGGACTGCTTTTGGTGCACTGTACCGTACATAAAATTATGGAAATTGTCAAGATGGTAATGTATCTAAGAAAATTATTCAATGAAATTATACCCAATATATTTTTTTTTGCTTTAGATTTGCACAGCTTTTCACCTAATAAGTGTATCTGCTCCAAACTCACAGCCATAAAATATATTATTGTGATAAGAAATTTTACGACGTGGTGTTTGTAGCTTGTTGCGATTTGAAATTCACAAATGTTGTTACTTTTCTTTATTTTAATGCTACTAAACGGTTAAGAACCCCTACCTTCCTGGTGTTTGTCGGTACAAATTCGGAACTGGTATGCTACTATTAATATTTGTAGGGTGGTTCAGGAACAAATCGAAGCTTTTACTTTGCATATTTCTTAATCTAATGCCAAAAGAGAGCATATCTTTTGAGGGGGCACACTCCCCCAATCCCCCTGGTGTTTTTGATCTAAATTTTAAATTAGCAATCGTCTTTAACATTTCTAAGTTGGTTCGGGAAAAATATTGAAGCTTTCTCTTGATACAATGCAAAAATAGAGCATATCCCTTTGAGAGGGCATACGCCCCCTGCGACGCTTGTCTGGATACGCCACTGGAAGAAAACTTAAAATACGTATTTGGACCCTATGACCTTCTAGGATATTCCGTTACATATATCCCTTCAGATGATTTACTTGTGACTGTTAAAAAATGAGATGCATATCGATTTATAAGTAACACAATTTTACTAACAGCAAAGTTAGAGTTGGTCTATTGTATATTAAAACTGATTGTAGCACCAATTCCTTGTAGCACAAGGGTGATTAATCACTGGGGAAAATGTTAAGTCTACACCTTTTATCAAACTAACTGTGGTGAAATTAACGTTCCGCAACACTAATAACATACAAAAAAGAACGTTTAATAACTAATTTTAATGCTGACATGGTTATCTCTAACAATGTTATATCAGACTGTAGCACAGTTATGTTAATTGTTAGAACATAAATCCTTAATGCGCATTTTGGACTCGTTGTAAATTGATGAGTGCACAACGATTGTTACTGAATTCCTAAAATTCTTGTACGTCATTAACAGCTACAAACAATGTATTTTTATAGTGTAAGTGATACATATGTTTCCCTATATTTAGCTCGTTCGACAAATCAATTGAAATTACTAAAACATAAAATTTTACAGCTTCATGTTTAGATAAATTAGAAATTGTTTACACCAAAAAACTGTATGCTGCCCTGTATTGTTTTTTAGATTTTCACATTATACGTGGTGGCATTTCTTGGTACTGTACGTGGGCAAATACCTATATGGCCACAACAACAGCAACAACAACAATATTCTTATATACCAGATTTTGAAGGTAAGTCAGTTAGTTTTCTTATTATAATTCCTCATTTGCCGTAGTATTTTCAAACACATTTCGCTAAATTTATTATAGACTAAATTATATTTCCCAGCAATCAACATTATAGGTTCGATTTTATGGAAAAATGAAGATTTGCAATATAGTTACACATCATTAGTGAACTGGATTTAATTTCTTTTCTTTTAAATATTGTTCAACATTGTACGTAATTGTGTTTAAATATAAATTAAAAGGGATTTGATACTATAGAAAATTGTCTGTAATCCTAAAATAAATGTGTAGGAGTCACAAAACACAGTACAGAAACTGTAGAACATTTTACAATTATTAACAATATGTCATTAGAGGCAAGACGCGCTGAGGGCCGCGGTGGTTCAATGTTAGAGCACTCATCTCTGGTGTTTGGGGTCGTCGGTTAGATTCCTCCTCATGTCAAATGGGATTTGTGGTGGACAAACACCATATGCGTGTGTTTGCTCTGGGTACTCAAGTTTTTTCCCTCTTACTTCATTCCACCAATTCATCATATCATCCATCCGGCCTGAGCTAGCTGAACATATTTGGAATCCTGGTCTGATATAACTTGAGAAATTTCCTAGAATTGCTTTGTTTACAGATTCCGGTTGTAGTACGTTCATCTATAATGGATTAGTTTCCATGTATCGCCATCCATCAATACCTAATCTTCATTGATTTAAATATAAGGAGTTCAAGAAATAACCTTTATTAAGTTTTAAGGGTTCGGAAGTGACATAAAGTTCATGTATTCATACTAGCGAAGATATATTAATAATTTAACACAGAAAATTGACAATTGTCGTAATCGGATTCGAACCAGAATCTCCAGTTACTTGTTGGATGTGTTGTTGAGTGTACGAGCTAATTCACTGTGTGCTTAAAATGTTCCCCTTGCCTCGACAATTTTCCAGCTTTGGTTGCTGGTTATGAGTCCCAGCCACCCTACTACAGGTTACGAGGTTTAATTGTAGGAATCTTCTGCAATCGTGCATTACGTTGTACACTGGTTTGAAACCTATTACTCTAGAATGCATTAAATACATATACCTAGGTTATTTCTCACGCAACACTAAAGACAGTAAAAGTTACTTTTCGCTCCAGACTGCACATAGAATCGCTCATAAAAGTCGTTAGTAGTATCGCATTCGTATTCTAATCAAACGTCTGTTTGCTTCATTTATCAAGTTAAATATCCATTCCTACTTTCATAATACAGAGAAAGCTCAATAAGTCGAACCTCGAAACCTAGAATTCCTTGATATTGCGAATTTTTTAAATTCTGCTTCATCTTCCCTATTATACCCCTTGTTAATTTAACTTTATAAGTCGAACGTTTTAAATGAAAACCTGGATGATTCGAATTTTTGTTAGTTCTTGCACGTGCCGTTCTTCCTGTATAACTCGAAACGTTTGGCTAGAGAACCTCTACAAGTCGAAGTTTTTGTCGCGAAGCCTTGACACGAAAGAAACTACAGAAGACAAGCGAGAGTTCTTGAAAGTCGTTGATAAAGGGAAAAATGATAATATCGAAACTGCCAAAAAGTTTGGGATTGCTCCTCCTAAAAATGAATTTGGTTTAACTTTGTGAAACAGGCATTTATGTAGTAAAATAACAACAGAAAACAGTCTGGTCAGTCCCTCAATGCCCTCTTTATATCAAAGTTCTGTACCATGCCTCTTAATAAGTTGAACCTCGCTAAGTCGAAATATTCAATATCTCAAAGTTTGCTTTCCCCCCTTCAGATTCGAGTTGTCAAAGTCTCACTGTATTCTATTCATAAACTGAACATTATATGAACTTCACTGAACCGAACATCAACTGAACACTAAAATGCATCGGGGACTAAATGACTTAACCTTCGACAATAGCATTGCATCTATGAGCAACAAATTTTCTTGAAAGCAACGGTAATCTTTCAAGAACAAAGAAGTATTTACAAGACAATTGCTTGGACAATTTCTAAATAATACGTTACAACATATTTCATCATGTCTCAAACAAGTAACATTATCTAAATGTCACCTCTGATATCCTTGAAACTTTGCAGCTATGTAGATGTGTTAAAATTAGGAGACACCTATTTTTGGTGGTGGGTTGGAAAACGGTTTGATTTGACAAATTTCTTCCAAAGTTAAAGAATGGCGCAATGTGAAAGCGTTAAAACAGAATATGTGCACCTCCGATTTCCCTGAAATTTTGCAGGTGTGTAGAATATTTAAAATTTACAGACACGTACTTTATTGTTTTGGTCAAGGAAAAACACTGTTTAGGGAGGTAGACTCCTATCTAAAGTTCAAGAATGGATGAGTTTCTTCTGAAAACTTGCATATCGGAAGAACAGATGTTACTAACGTTTCCCTCAAGGAGCCTTGTGTGAGATAAATACTAAAATTAGTACAGAACAATTGACAGCCGCTGTAACCGGGACTCGAATCCTGATCTCACAATTTCGCTGAGATAATCAATGGAAAGAATGATCACATAAATCACTGACATTTATGTTAGGAAAGTCAGATGTAATTATTTTTTCTTTAGAGTCACTGGAAAGGTGATGATGCAATTCACAGACGTAGGTTAAGCCATCTATTAAGTTGTTTTGCCATACGGGATGCAAACACGAAACTGAAGTACGGTATAGTAGTTTGTGTACAGTTGTGTATTTATCGGGCGTGAAAATAATATGCGTAGGGGCAGCGTTATCATTCTATTAAATAACGACCAAAAATTTCTCTCTAAACATTTTTAAATATTTGTTCTTTGTTCTTGACAGAATACAACAATATATACTTTCCTGATAACTTTATTATCTTAATATTAATGCATACTATATCTATTCCTAATACAAAATTTAATAAATATACGCATAAGTATGTTTTGTTCCGACAGATGTGCCATTTGAGAATGATTTCTTCAGGGATAAGAGAAACTCAGGTTAGTTCAAATCGGCCTATACTAATCAGCAAGAAACGAATTAAATAAGACAATTCAAATTTCTATAAACAAAACAAAATCCATATCCTTGAATATAATTTGATAAATACGTTATATTAAGGATATGTTTTTAATTTGAAGATTTTGATATGTGCTTTACTTCTTTATCTATATGTTGTTCTTGTCATTGATAGTAGACGGTTGCTAATTTATTAACTTAGGACTTTATTACTTTACTGCAAAGGTTATATTATAAGTGAATGACGTAGATAGTTTGTAGAGTTGAAATCGTAACACTAAACATTGAAACGAAATGAAAATAATTGAAAACGAGCAAATTGTGCACTAAGAAATTGGTAAGTTATTTCTACATAAATCGTCGTTTTGGAAGTTTGAATGAAGAGTAAAGAGAATTTTGTTTCTAAATATTTTGATTTCTTTGAGTGTACAAATTAGCGCTTGACACGAAACTGGAGTTTCATTTTAAATTGTGTGACATTGTTGTTTTCATTGAACAAAAGTCGTAGACAATGTTACAACGTGTTAGTAGTTGTACGGATCAGCAGCAAATCGAAGTGGGTGTTGCAATACGATGCTAGAACGTTTAAACCACGAAAAATATTAATTTTAAATCCAATTCTCAATTTTCCTGTGGAAATAATTTTACATATTTGAGACCATGCCTTTGTAATACATATACTTTTGATTCCACGGTTTCCTTTTATCACTTGCATAGCTCCATTGCTATGTCACTAAATCACCATATTTGACTCATGGTTATAGATTACTACATTCAGCACAGAACGTTTCGACAAATAACAGAAATGTAAGTGCGTTCTGAAATAACGGAATTATCTCTTTTATCAAGTTATACTAGGGTAAGGATTTATATTATTTCTTAGTAGCTATTTTTTAAAAAAAAGAAATGTCATTCTGGTATTAATAAGGTAGGGGGTCTGAATGTGGCCCACCTTAACTTTGTTGATTTTTTTCACTAAGGAATGCTATTTATTCGTGCGTATGGACTGAACCATCAAGTTGGGAGACTATTTGGACAAATGAAAAAGTAAATCTGCTTCCTAGATATGACATATAAAAATATAATAAATCGAAAGCTAAATGTTGCCAGTGGGCCACCCATAGTGTTCCGAATATGTCCCGTTATAGAAAATAAGAGCGTATATCAAAAGTGATATGTAATCTTTCTGAATTATTTATATAGGCTACATACTGAGAGATATACATTACAAGCATACATAATTTATATGACATTGCAAAGACAAGAACTTTTTATTGATACAAAATGCCAAAAAAAAAATTAAAAACAAGTGAATATACAAGAGTAAAAAATATGAATGAATAAGAAGAATTGTAAAACAAACGAAGAAGTTTAGAAAGTCACATCTCACATGAGGCACAAAGAAATTTCCCGTGATCTTTAGCGGTGATTCCAACACACTCTTCATGAACGTCGGGAACCTTGTCTGCCTGACAAAGGTAACAAAACAAAGATTCACAAGACTTGGAGTAAGTCAGCGCCGGTTCTGCATGACTATTAGAATCAGTTGCTGAAATTCTGATCGTTTTAAATGTTGTGACATATCCTTTGTTTTGGTTTCAATCTTCTTATTCTTTGTATTGGAATTGATATCTTCCTTATTACCTTGCATTATCTTCGTTTTAATTAATAAACACTATTTTGATGAGTGTTCAGCATAAACATTTCAAATACCCAATTCTTTCATTTCAAATAGTTAGGACTGCATTTTGCCCAATGCGATGGTGGGCCATATTGTGCACTATTGACCTCTTTATTTTTTTCTGACGTCTGCTATTTATAAAATGCCTTCCGCAGATTTTATGTTCACGTATGCTCATATAGCTACATTATCCATGCATAATACTGAATAGGTTTTCAACAATAGATACTGAAACGAAACATTACTTACTTTGCTAAAATAACATCAACATATTTTCTTGCTCAATATGCCACTTCAACTGGAGCTGCTTCCGCTCACGCCACTCGCAAACAATGAGTCGTGCAGAAATGTGTTTTGCTTATCATGAAAATATAATTTAGGATGACATCTAGTAGCACCAACGGAGAGCTGCAGAAATCTGGGAGGTTTGCAAAATTGGGTACCCATGCCATATTCGGTACACTTACCATACATTGTTATAATTTCAAAATATTTGGTAATATACCTAGCCTCCAAGGGATATAGATTAAACTCACGAACTTCAGATGTACATTGAGGAGGCTGCCATATTGGACCCTCTGCCCGCAATATGACTGGGGTTTTCTGGACGATTTCTCAATCCAGCCGACGAATACCATTATTATACCTAAACGAAAGTCTGGCTGCTGCCTGTCCCTTCTTCGTCCATAGAAGTGTGACCACCCTGGGGAACTATTATTTAAAAGTGGTAAACTTAATTCATAACTGTTTTCTTGCCCAAAAAATATTTAATATGGTTAATAACAAAAATATTATGCGTGTCTTCGTGAGTTTGTTCAAAATACGGTGCTTGATGAGCTTGGCCAAAGACGAAAGTTTTTCAAAGTTAGATTGATAGAGTATTTCTAAGTCCAATATTTGTTGGCGATCTTATTGAATTGACATTGTTTTGGTAGAATTGTTAATTCTAACTATTTTTTTTCTATATTAAATCCCCGTAAAATTTTGTTTTATATTTCAGGGGCATATGCCTCAAACGCTGCAGCCTTTGCTCCAGCAGGTAGGTTTGGGTGTGTGTGGTTTAATCTTCTACATTATGTATTGCGTGGAATAATAATATCATTTGAATCTTGTGAGAGTTATGAGGGAAAAGATTTAAGTTATCAAATAAACGTTTTTATAAATTTACCTAATGTGATGATAGAGTGTAGGAAATTAAAGATTTAGATTACAGACAATACTGGTACGTTCTGTAAAGACAATGTTCATCGGATGAGAACAACCAAAAATCTAATCTATTTTTCTTAGTTAATTACTAGAAATTAAAGCAATACTTGTTAACATGTTATAATTACATATCTATACATCATGGTGATAGAAGTAGCGTCGACTTCACTTATAAATGAAAGTCTTTATTTAAAAGGAAATCAAACATAATCTCATAAAGTATAATCAAAACAGTCAACCTTAGCTGTGAACATCGGATTAAAAGCTTCTATGTGGAACACATACTACTGAAACTTCCTATATCTTTTTCGCTTTCGGATACAATATATAGATTAATTGTTTGCCGATTTCATTATTATGTTGGACACATTGCCATCACATCCATGTAACTAAATATTTTGAATAATATAAGTCGTACATATAACATTATCCGAAACCGAACGCAGATGCAAGAGTAATCTGAGAAGCTGCCAAATTGGACGCGGTCTTCTTAAAATGATACAGTCTCCAATTGGTGCAAAACAAACATGCTATTATTCAACATTAATGAATGTAGTGTAATGTCAAATACGAGAAAAACAAACTATTTGAAATTCCAATACAAAGTTAATGACTGTCCACTAGTTCGAGTAGATTCTATTACTGATCTTGGTGTAACCATTAAATATAACCTGCCATTCGACATTCGCATAAATCGCCTTGTTAACGAAGCTTACAGGAACCTCGGGTTTGTAATGAGGTTAACTAGCGATTTCTTGAATATTGATGTCTTAAAACTTTATATACAGCGTATGTTAGGTCAAAGTTGGAATTCGCAGCAATAATATGGGATCCTAATACACAAGTACTCTCGGCAAATTGAAATTATTCAGTCTAAATGTGTACGATTTTTGACATACAAAGAAACTGAAATATATTCTAAATTTGAAAAGTACTTAGACCTGGAAAATAAGTACAGGTTGCAATCTCTTGAAAACAGAAGAGTTAATTTTCTCTTAACTTCCCTACACAAACTCTTACACAGTAAAATCGACTCAGAAAACTTATTATCTGAATTAGGGCTGTATGTACCGTATAGAGTAACTCGAACACGTAATGTTGTCTTCCACCTTTAGACCCAAAGAACTAAAGCAATGAACATATCGCCTATTAGGAAAATGTGCTCATTATATAATTGTATACTTAAAGAATGTCCTGAGATTGATATATTTAACATAAATATGAGGGAATTGCATTCTTATATAAAATAATGAATCATTTATTTATGACAAATTTTGGAGAAGAAATAGAAATACAATGTTACGGTTCATCAGCTATTCATTGATTTTAAGAAAGCTATGGTTCTATCAAAGCGAAAGGTTATACAGTATCCTGATACAATTTGGAATTCCGAAAGGAAAAACTGGTTCAACTAGTAAAGATGTGTCTCAACGACCCCATAAGCAGAGTACGGATAGGTAATAATATGTCTGAGTGTTTCAAGATTGGCAACGGATTGAAAAAAGGCGATGCCTTTACACCACTACTCTTTAACTTTGCGTTAGAATATGCGATTTTAAAAATTAAAGGGGACAAAAGGGACTATCATTGAATGGTTTGAATCAACTGTTCGTAAACCCGGATGATGTAGATGTAATAGGGGACGATATAGATGCACTAAAAAGCAACACCGATGTCTTAGTAGAAGCGTGCGATGAGATAGATCTGCAGGTAAACATAGATAAAACAAAATACATGATAACAAGCCGAAACACAGAGAATGAAGGAATTAAAAACATAAGAATTAAGGATGAGGTCATAGAGAAAGTAAACAAATTTAAATACTTGGGAGTATATGCAACGAACAAAAATGAGGTCACCGAAGAAATTAAAAGCCGGTTACTATCGTGCAACGCATTTTTCTATTCAGTCCGAAAACGTCTAACATCGCAATTAATATCAAGAAAATTGAATTAAAATATACAGAACGGTTATTCTGCCGGTAATACTTTAGTGTTACGAAAGTTGGAGTACGAACCTAGCAGATGGACATAAATTATGTGTGTTTGAAAATAAGGTTTTATGAAATATATACGAGCTGAAAGTTGACGAGATGACTGGAGAACGAAGGAGACTGCATAATGAAGAATTCCACGGACTGTACGAACGACCAGATGTAAAAATAAAGAAATCGCAACGACTAAGGCCGTGTAGCTTAGGTTGGGTAAAAACGAAGATTATATTCTATCCTGGGTAGAAGGCCGGCTGGAAGGAGACCATTGGCAATACCTAGACGTCGTTGGGGTGACAATATTAGAAGAGATCTTCGAGAAGTAGGTATTCGTGATGAAAACTGTATTGATGTTGCTCACGATAGAATCCAATGGGGAACGTTTGTTACTGCGGTGATGAACTTGCGAGTTCTATAACCCATAGAGCTAGTTATTATTATTATTATTATTATTATTATTATTATTATTATTATTATTATTATTATTATTATTATTAGTAGTAGTAGTAGTAGTAGTAGTAGTAGTAGTGCAGCTAGGGAATCAGTAGTTGCTGTCCTAAATTATTTTATGAGATTCTTATGTTCGAAGTTCAAACTAAGATACTAGTCTTATAGCTATGGATATTGGTACAATTACCTGAAGCTAGAATTCTTCTACAAAAGAAGAAGAAATATAAGTAAATAATTCATTGATGATCTGGGGTGTAGTTATCTCTTAGAAAAAATAAACATGTTGTTCCTTTGGACTATACAAGATCTTAAAACAATTTCCTTGCTACCGATGATGTTACAAGCAGTATCCAGTATAGGTTGGCGAAACAACATAATCAGTACTTAACAACCCTATTTTCGTCCATATTATCTACGATTACTTTTAATGTATATTTTATATATTTTATTTGGAATACTTTACTCAATGTGTTCGATTATATTATCTCTCTATGTACATTCTGTCGCCTCAAAATTGATGTTTATCGTATAATTAAAATAATTAAACTAAACTTTTTTTTACACCTGTTTGTTTAGATTAAGTCAATAATTTCTTCATGCTAGTAATATATTCAGACTTCAGCCAATCAGTTGTTTCACTGATAGCCTTTAAGTAATTTTAAATTGTGAATGTCACTTCAGCAAAGTCTTCTTTAAAATGGAGTTTAAAAGTCCATAATTACATTACATTTACCTGCACAACAAATAAATATTTACTTCTAATAGGCGGACTATACTTATTTTATCCTTGCATTACTTGTATAATCTGCAAAAAACAAGAAGAGCAAACATATGGTACTGTTATCTCTGTTTGACCAAAAATGGACAAAGCACGTTCTTTTTCTGACGTCTTCAAATGTGTTCTTACTCGTAATTCTTGAAAAAAAAAACGAATCTAATAATAAAGGATGTTGATAAATATTCCTTCGCATACACATGGGATATTACTTAATGTTTAGCTGCTAATTATATTACTGATTTAAAACTGGTACTTATGTAAAATTTAACGACAAAGTAATTGAGGAATTAAAGTGTCTCTGGAAATGTGTTCATATATTTGTTCTTGGTATTGACTTATATTATTAGTAGATCGTTTCTTGTCAATCTGTCTCAATTAAAATCTTTATTTGTACTAAATATACATTTTATTAAATGTACTTTGAATTATATTTTGTTGCGACAGATGACTCATATGGGAATGATTTCTACAGGGATAAGAGAAATTCAGGTTAGTTCAAATATACTTATCATAGTCAGCAATAACAGAGTTACGTAAAACACAATTTTAATTTCATAAACAAAGTGAAATCTCTACCTTTGAATATATTTGTGGAACTTATAGCTCTGGCTGAATGAAAAATGATGAAGGAATTAGTGGAATGAAAGCAGTGAGATGAAACGGGACAACCCCTAGAAAATCCACGCATATAGTTTTTAGCAACCACATAACATAAGCAGGGATCGAGCCTACGACCCAAAACACCAGAATTACAGCTCTACAATTTAGCCAGGGCGGTCCTATAATTTTCTATGAACGTCAACGGTAATATTTTAAGTCGAGGCTTTTGATATGCGCCTTATCCATTAATATATCTCCTATTATTTTCCTTCATAATATAAAATTTTCTGTTTATTACCTGCAAGTAAGCCCATGATTGTAGGAATGTGACCTGCAACGGATACAATAAAGATATTAAATAGATGAGATGTTATTAATAGAAATTAAAACAAAATGAAGATTCGATAAAAGGAAGCAAATTAAGTTGTAAAAGATACAAACTGAATTAAATGTAAATCTTGGGTTTTCTAAGTTTCGTGGGAGAGTAAACAGACTTAAAAATACGTTCGTTTCTTTGAATGTAAATATTAGATTTGACACTATTCCCTTAACTAGTCACATACAATTGGATTTTCAATTGTATAAAATTATTTTTTGTCGATACCAGATGAAGCTCTTTCCAGTTCCGAATGCAGGTGGTCAAACCGCGAAGTAACGAATCAATTAACACGGACATAGACAATATACACGCCAGTCGAATGGTGAATTTAGTATTACTAACTGAAGAAGTTTCGTGTAAATACAAGGCCTGAAGCACCTTGCTATTTTCCTTGTTAATCGCCCAGCTACGAACGGATAACAAGTATAATAATAATAATAATAATAATAATAATAATAATTTGAAAGGAAATACGATCATTATGGTAACTGTTTTGGCCAAAGTGTTGAGAAACTAATTGTGAAAAATTGAAGTATCTGTTCTCGCGAACTGTGAATACTCCCCTTTTGCGGTCGAATGCTTCGGAGATTAAAGTAAACAAGAAGAGAGAATAGATGGACCACGCAAAATGACAACGAAGCAAAAAATGAGTATACAATAGTAGTATGGCTAAGGTTGCCTTTGGATTTCTTTGTTAAATGTAAACAGTTGGTAGGAAAACACAAAGTCCGATTCGGGTTAACCACAAATTTCACTAGAATTTTAAGTTTGAGGGGTGGGGGGTTAAAGTAAAAATTGGGAGGGTGTGGGTAGAGGTTTGCTCGGTTTCTATCGATTTTGACTATAAACAAAGACAATTGGTGACCAGCATCTCAAAAGACTCTGAAGTTTTCTTTCGGACTTCAACAATTTCAGAATCGATTCATTTTATTTATTGCAGAACGAATATCCTTAACATCCGCATGAACACTACTGATTTTATTCGTTATATACTGAATAGTGTCTATAAGAGCTTTCAAAGCCGCTGGTAACTACGCCTTTACATTATTTATTTTCTCATCCATAATAAATTCAATACTCTTTATTCCGCCAACTCATTTCCTTTCGGGAAGAGCACGTGTTGATTGCATCAATCCCAAGTATACTGCGACCATTTTCAGTTGTGGGGCAAAGTAAGGTCGAAAAACGTTACGAGGAGCGAGTAGAATTTTGAAGGACGTAATAGGATAAAATTTAAAGTTGGGGTGTGTGTTTGTCTATTTCGAGGGGTGACATCCCCCATTAGGATGTCTGGCAAAATCCCTGATCAGGGCTTCTTAGCTCGTGGGCCTAAGAACACGCGGTGTCGGAGTGCTAGGATCTTGCGTGTCTGTTAGGCGAACACATATGCGTAAATAAGGGTGAAATTCGTTTATATTCAGTGCAATAACTTATAAAGTATTATCCTTTTTATTATTAAGCATTCATTATTATTAACGAATAGCTGTAGTGTAGGTTGAACCTAGCGACCATAGCTTAGTTAGTAGAGGTCGGTTTAGCAATCGAAAGATCCTAGGAAGGATCTCAGCCGCAGCCCATTCTGACTTTTCCAGTGTTTCCCCCTCAGTTACACCAGGCAAATGCCTGAATGGTACCTAGAACGCGAACAACTACCTTTTAACAACATCTCCCCCTCCCCATGGCAGTCTGGGTATAATGCTCACGTTAATAAAGGCCAGTATTCCTATTAATCGAGTTCATCAGAATGCACTGTCACTGTCTTATCCTACGCATATTCAGGCTAGCGTTGGAAGAATAATAACTAATAAGATTATTGGGATATTTGTTATTATAATCTGAATATTTATGATTTTAGGCATCTCTGGCTGGAGTAGAGTTAGGGGAAAATTGGAAGGGTAATGGCTAAGGCCTTAAGGTTCTATCCTTGCATTCGTCTGATGAAACTGAAAGCAAACTTGGAAAAACTCAGTCAAAATGATCAGCCTCTGGGTTAGAATCCGCGTACCTACCTACGAGTTAATTGATTTGGTGTGAGTGTATAACTGTTTATATAGATTTTGTCCCGATGCCGTTCTGAGCCTAAGATGTCAAAAATCCATAAATCAATTCAATTCATGCCCGATAAAATCCCTAAGATCAATATATAGCTCTTGTGATGCTTAGGTCTCTGTCATAAGATAGAAGCAATTTCTCAGATGGTAGAGTAAAGGAATTCAAATCTCAAATCAATCGTTCTGTTCCGATTTACTCTTTTAACCACTTCCCACCAAACGAACACAAGAATATCGTTGTAATAAAAACAATATCTGCCTCCTTGCCTACTGCGCACAATGGGAATACAATATTTATTTAATGTTCTGGGAACGTATGTTTCAGATTTTGGGAGCTATATTATTTCGGGGAATTGAACAGTCATAATTTTCAAAGAATTTATTGATTTGTTATTAACTTACTAAACGACCTTCTAAGGACTGAAATTCGTTTTTTTTGTAAAGTAGGTTACGAAACACTTCGTTCAATTGATGGCAGCAGGAATTGAACCCATGGCCACGCGCATAGAAAGCGAGCGTGCTAACCTCCGACTTCTGATTATCTTTGTGTTAAGGAGATTACACCGCTTCAAAAGTGAATATTACTTCCTAATACTGTATTTTTTTGTATATTATTTTTTTGTTGTATTGAATTGATTTAATTTATGGCATTCAGGCATCAAATACTCAGGTTTTTGCCATCCCGGCATTTGCTTGGTGTGGCTGAGGAAAAACCCTACACAGTCACCATAGTCGGTCGTTGGGATTGAACCTACGACCTCCCGAAACCTAATCCAACGCACTACCACCGAGCTTTGACAGCTCTTTTGTGATTATTGTTTGTGTTATTTTCTATTCAATTTGCGTCAACGTGATTCAAACTCGTCATATTTCGGTTACTAGTACGGCATGCAAACATCTTCAACCAACGACAGTGGCCAATGTGCGACGCAATGTTACGTTAGCTATAGACTTCTCACTACCCTACCAAGACCAGTGAGACCAGTGTCTGACGTACGTTGCGTCATGCATCTTCCATTAAAATACGAAAAAAATAGTCTCTTGCACATTCCTTTCTTTAATATAAAATCAACTAACATGTATCTCGTCCAACCCTTACACTTTCTTTCATGAAGACCTTATATAGAGTTCGAATCATTTTCAGCATTGGAAACCTGCTTCAAACTACAAGTTGTTCCTGTAAACACGAATGCTTTGGTGATACTAGCGGCATCACAACAAATGCATTCCCAACTGAAACAAGTTTTTTTGTATTTAATTGTTTGTACATAATCTTAGACAATATTAAACAAGTTAGAGCTGCAATGATACTAACAATCGACTTCCGGTCTCTTGATAGCATTTTAGACATACAAGCATTATTTTTTATGAAATAAGTTGGCAATACTGACAACTGCAGTGTTTAGGAACGAGAAACCCACAGTACTTTCATATTGTGTAGAAAAATGTTTATGATACGTTTGGCGCAATTCAAATGGAAGCGTGAAAGCAAATGAACGGAAGCAATTTCAACAATTTATTATTTAAAACAATATATATTTGGTAACATTTAAGTAGGTTCCGTTGGCTCTGAGCTAGACTTGTCAAGACCTTCCCAACAACACCTGAACCACTTCGCTTCACATTTTAGTTCCTGAGATTTAATTTCTGGTCAAGCAAAGACGGGCAGAAGACTATTAAGGGATCTACAAATGTTGAAAATTGCAAGTGTCAACAATAAAGAGAAAAAGGTGATGCAAAGCTACAGACAAAGGTTGATACTATGAGTAAGATTATCAGTCTAGACAGAAAATCGAGCTTTCGCTGGGAAATGAGTTTACATATGGAATCTTTAACCTTTCTTGTAAAAAGATAAACAAAATCATGTATATGTACTCTTTCGCCGCACACATAATGCGGTATGTAGATTTAACTGGATTTCTTTTTAGATATGACTTACATCACTCCACTGCTAAACCATCAAATTACGATATTTGTTCATTGGTTATAGGTTGGTATTTCTATCAGGGTACTTTCTGGCAAGATATCCAAATTGACTGCATGCTCAATGAACTGAATCATCTATTGTACTCACCTGTACTAGAGTAGAGCATCTATGTTTTTCAGGTTAAGAGCTATTTTTATTTAATTTCCTCTCATTCGGTCAATTGACATGCAAGTTTCTTATTGTTAAAAATCTTTAATAATATACCTAATCAAGCAGCACAATGGTAGGGTGTCAATATATATCTGTATTGCGCCATTAAAGCGGATTTCGTTGTTGGCTGTTCTGTCTATACACCGATGTACATTTGGTGGTACGATATTTCGACCCTCCAAGGTATTTCTGGAACAAGGGAAACGTGTTGTACTTCATCTAGAATGTAAGATAAGATACAATTTATTTTATGGGTGATAAAAGCATTTTGCCTTATGTCCGTCCCAAAAAACATCCAGGTTATGTGTTATACAAAGATAACATGTATAATACTTCTACATGTTCCCTGCTTAGTCATTCTGTAATGAAAAGACTGTTTATGTTACCACATTCCATGTCTGAGTGAATGAAATTCATAATTTACGTAACATTCTTCCTGGTTGGATCTGTTGGCAGGGTGGAAAAATGTAACGGACAATAAATCCGTCCGGTACGAATCTGGTAACAGACAAGTGAGAAAATTTCGATTGTAAAAAGAGACAAGGAAATAAGACATCTATTGAAAAATACAAGATAGAAACAAGATCACGTGATCACTTCTATAACAACGTCGTTCGAACTTGTAAATGATTCGTTACTGATATTGACTAATACTGATGCGCTATTTAGTGTACTAAATGATGAGAATGGGAAGGTGGGAGCGAAACGAAAATGGTAAATCCATGCTAAATAGGCAACAGTGTTAACTAAAATAACGCTTAACCAATTCTGAATCCATAAATGATAAAATAAGAGCTGAATTCTTCCACCTACTACAGAAATTTCAGACAATAGAGATAAAATAAGACAAAATTAAATTATATATAGAAATTACAAACTTTAGCAAATATTTATAATTTAAATCGTCCAGCATTTATTCAGGAAAGACATTTTGTTGTTAGAGGAACATAACTGCAGAGGACTCGAAAGAGTAAATTCCACTCTTCATACCTAATGTTCGCCGTTATTAATCCCCTGGCTGTAAACAACTAACTGCAGGGGGGGGGGGCGATCGATCTTCGTTGTATCATGTATCAGAAGGGATATATTGAATATTTCATTTAAATTAATTAGAGTTACTAAATTATTTCATCAGACTTCACTGCGGTGTACACCCTTTCCTTATGACATATCTTGATGTCTATACGTCCCTCTCGTAACTGAAAGTGACTATTCAAATAATTAAAAAAGCAAAAGGGAAGTGAATATACGAGAAAGAATATTAAAAACAAGAATATTGTATTATGAATTGGGTATAAATAGCTAAAATAATAGAGAATGAATCGCAATAACCTATTATTGCGCACTTCTCCCTGTAGGCGGATATTATAAAGGATAGATAGATAAATGAAAAGGAAGGATAAAGAAGACGAAGAAAGTCTAACAGACGAGTCGCTGATCAGCATCATCTGATATCTGGACCAATTTGAAGGCTGCAATTTCGGACCAAAATTCCGTCATGAATGGGAAAATACTCGACGAAAGTCGAATGGGGAAAACAAAAGAATGAAAGAAATAAAGAATAGAATGGAAAGCACATATCTCTACAGCTTTTTGGGCAGCCTTCGAGGTGTAGCTATTAACTTCGTGCGTTTGGCTTTAAAAGCGAGAGGGCTGGTATGTTGGACCCTCAGTCAGCCAGACTGAGGTTTCCTCGACTTTTGTCAGCCCAGCAAGCGACCACCAGGATGATATCTAAAACAAAACCTGGTTGCTTAATTTCACTTCCTTGTGTCCAAAAAGGTGATAACCAAGAGACATTGTGGTTTGAAAGTAGCGATCTTAGGTTATATCTGTTTCTTCAGCCCAAGAAAACTGAAACAATATTTGTTGAAATCAATTATTGTAAAGATATTATTATCTTCGTGAATTTCGTGAACATGTGGTACTTGATGCCCTTAGTAAAAAAATGGAGTCATCCCCAATTCAGACTGGGACAACATTGTTAATATGGAATTTAAACTGGTTTACAAATTTAACTGATTACTGAATCGAAGTTAGTTTGCCAGAAACATGAATTCCATCTAAATGTTTTGTATAATATATCGTACAATTTGTGTTGTATTTCAGGGGCAGCTGCTTCTAACCCAGCCGCTTTTGGTCAAGGAGGTAGGTTTAAATATGTGTGTGTGCGTGTGTGATTTAATCTGCTAGCTTATAATAATGACAGGAATAACCTTATTCTACATACTTTGAGAGAGAATCTATTTGCTTTGATTTTCATTTATCAAAGAAACGTTATTTACAGTTTCTCTAATACGGAGTGTGAAGTGTACCTAATAGTAGTTGTAGCAGTAGAAAGTGCAGAGCGTGGCTCAACTTTAAACCAAAACAGATTTAATCTATATTCTGAATATCAAACCTAACCGTTTATACGAGCTTTTACAGAAAACTACTACGCGTGTTCTCATATCATTCTTTTCCATCTCGTTTCATATGTTTGTTAGATGACGTCGTCCTATAAAGAACCTTTTGCCTATCCACCATCCACTACGAACTCACTCATTGTGGAAGAACCCTCATTACCCTCCGGGTCACTCTGCTGGGCTTTCCGAGTCACCACATTCGCCCTGCTTACCGGTTATGATATACAGTCTAGGTAAATACATTTGGTTACTATATTCATACTATTTACTCCGTCTGCCTATACACGGTATATACATTTGCTATAGTCTAAACCTCTAAATTCTTGCTTTTACGTCTAAGGACTGGTTTACTTCCGGTTTATTAAAAAAAATATATACAGAATTGCTTCCTGACTAAAATATGCTTAAAGATATGTGACAGAAAAATGTCGGTGTATTTGAGTTTGTAGTTTGCTGTGAACATCCAACTTGCTCCCTTGCCTATGACCTCACACTTAATGTAGATATGAGCATACTAAGAGTGCATGAAGCTGTCACCAACAGAGATGTCATATTAAATGTAATTGTTGGGCTTGTTTAGGTTGCTATACGTGCGTCGATTTGGTGGAAAGAATTGCAGCTCATTGCTTTCTATGAATTCCATAACTTCAAGCAACTCACTTTTCAGTTCTAAGGTGACACCCTTTCAGCTCATGTCTATCATTGGTAATATTGATTTCGATGCAGTTTATGTTTGGAAGCTCGACCGGAAAGTACAGTGAATACTGAGGTTGACACACAATCGGTTCAAGAAGTATATTTAAGGACTTGATAATAGCGATAATGTCATCCTCTGGGTGTAAATTTATTGTTCGTTTCGATCATTCCTCGAGCTAGATTGCAATGAACGTATAGTGTTTCATCTACAGAAACTCTTATTAGAGACAGTTTCCGACATATGTTTGCCCAAGTTCACGCATTGTTTCATTCTTAGAACTAATCAAAGTTCAAATGGACCCTAGGTTGAGCTTTTCTACTTCAGGCGTAACCCCTATTCTGTGTTTTAGTCATTTTTATTCAACAAAACGTTGGATGGAAAGACTGTTTCAAGTGCGCTGGCTTTATACTGATCAGGTTTGATGAAGAATTTTGTGTCACCGTATGAGAATTAATTATATTTGGTTGTCACATTAGAGACCAAATACATAGTGTTGAATCCGATAAGACCGACCTTCATGTTATACTTGTGACTGGAGTTTTCATTATTGACCTGTAAGCGCAAGACAGGGTCTCTTCCAATCAAATGTAAAAGTCATGTTGTGTTCGGCTCAGTCTGAACATTGTACTTTAGAAAAGGTACAGCTTGATGTTGGGAATAACATTAATATATCAGTTTCAACAACGTTATACATAGGTGACCGTAGTTCATATCATTGAACCGTTGTAGCCTCTTACTGTTATATTCAATAATGAGCGGCTGCTCAATTGAGGTATTGATGTCTTCATTCTAGTGGGATGCCTCCTAAGGAGTCAAACACACAAAAACCGTCCTAGACTTCCTGTAGCATATCCAGTGCATCCCAATGCCGCTTGACTTGTTTAAGTCTATGATTCCAGATTTCATGAGTCTAGGGTCCTGAAGGGGGTTTCCAAGACAAAAATTTCACAAAAGTGCTCTAAGCTCAATTTCTTAGCTAAATATTTCAAGTCAAATATGCTGAGCGGTGCTGATTCTATCGCTGTTTTCGGTGCGACTTCTTAGCGGTCCGCCTTTTTAAAAGACAAAGCCTTTCCGAGTGTTACTCGCCATGGCTAATTTATGAAGTTTTCGTTTGGGTAACTCTGCTTTATGTTTGTTCCGAACGATTACAAATTTCCCTATAGCGGCTGATTCATCAGCAAGACCATCATCTGCACCTAAAGCAGCGAGGTTTGTTGTTATGGAAAATGTAGAATGCTACCACCGAACGAGCTTGAAGCTATTTCATCTGTTAAACACTTAAAGTGAGTGACATGTTGTGACATATTTTTAACATACCTATGCTTTTGTGCAAGCTGACACTGGGTCAAGCTGTCATCAATTTTCGAGAGGACTCGTACTCTCTGTGCTTAAATTTGAGAGGACATTGACATCGTCTTCCTGATTAAATCTAGGCTGTTATATTATTATTTCACAAACACAGCTAAGTCTTGTCTTCCTATTCAGAGATATGGTGATTAAACTCAGTGAAGCTAATCTTTCTCTAAAGCCCGATTACTTACTGGCAACTCGATCGAAAGCTACAATTTCTAGCTCCTTGTCAGCTGCATACATCGATGTCAAGTTTTGCAACTTCTGTGTGCGATGTTATGTTCACAACATGCCTGATCAAGTCTTTAAGTTGAACGATCACCTCTAATCAGGCGTTTGTCAAGACGCGTACCAGGCCCACATAATTGATAGGCGCCAGGCGCGTGAAGCTCGGGTGGGATATTGTTTATGATGTGGTTCACTAAAACTTTGCCTTCATGTCAAAATTTTGGAGAAGAGGTAAAAACTTTGGTAAACTTTATTTTATATAGGTCAGTCTAGTAAGTTTTGACTTCGGACCGTCACGATTCGTCCCTATACACTTAGCTAAAATACATGAACATCTATGCTCCTGCCGTGATTCGAACACGGTACTGCGAGTAGTCGGTCTAACGTCTTAGACCACACTGCTACCTGGTCCGCCTTGGAGAAATCAAGTACATATTTTTTTATGAAGTAGCTTATGCTTTTCAAATTCTAAACCAAGAGATTTATTAGCCCTGAATATATAATTTCCATAATGCCCAGTTCCTCGTAATATTTTTGGTTTCCGACTTCTTCTTTGCCTGCAATATACTGTATATCAATCAGTCCACCAACTTCTTTACATCGTTTATCATCATCAGGAACTTCATATCATTAATATTAAAGAATGAATAATATGTGACTGGACCGGGGATCGAACCCAGTGCACTAACCACTGCAGCACCAAGTCGATCCACTTCCCAATTATCCACCTTCCACTCTTGATGTCGAGCCATCATACTGACCTATACTTTCCGTTGAGCTGATTAGGAACCACATAGGCTTAATGAGAGTTTCATACTTCTCCCCGGAGGTGGACATAACTCTGTTTTACCTAGGGTCGTTGTTCTGGTACAAGTCATTACATATTATCAATAAATTTGCATACGTACCGTAATCCTTAGTGGTATACAGCATAGGTTCGTTTCGATTAAGTAGTTCCCACAATCCCTCCGTTCCATTTTACTTCTCATATACCTCCACCTTTTCCTATGTCAGTCTGAACAGTTTGTACGATATGTTAGTGAGTGATTTACTCAGTGGGTATGTTGCTGAATCGCACGAGTTTCCTTCGATATCTGCAAGAACTTCCTGCAAGCAATTGGCTTCATATTGCAGGGTGCTTACAATATATTGCAATCTTTAGAGGTCAATCTGGTTATCACTATTCCTGAATGCTCAGGAATGTTTGAAATTCTTCGTTTCTTCTTGATTTCACCGACGTAGGTCTTTCTGTTGTGTACAAAGCGAGATTCTTAATCTCATCACGGAGATCATTAGTTTGTTCGCGGAAATCTTCGAATTCACCCTGCAGCTTGGTTGTCGCATCTTTGATATGTAGGTTAATTTCATTTTCCAAAGTTTCTACAGCGGTTTGTAAGTTGTCGAATGCATTCTGAAGCTCTTTCTGTTTCTCATTCTAGCTGTCTATAAATCCTTTAACATCATCGTTTTAATTTAACTGATTTTTGGGCTTTTGAAGCTCACTTAAAATCGTGGTGATTTTGGCTTGTGACACCGTTAAGTCATTGTGTGACAGGATATTTGCACACAAGACCATGATAGGCTTATTGCCTAGTGTCTTTAACACGAGTGGGGTACTAGCGCAGGACATTTCACGCTCAATACTTGATGCAAGTGAATTGCGAAGTGTGTTCAGGTCAGTCTTCAATAATTTCATCATCCTGTCAAGTATTGAGGCTGTCAATGTGATCGGAATAATTGGGTATAAGTTAATTTGAGAAAGTTTTTCAAGTTGATGTACCTAGCCGCAAATGTCCGGAGGGTGTATCCCTCCTATACCTAGAAGTCGAAGTATTACGGTATCGAGGGGTTGGCATCATGAAAGTGTTTGCGGGTTGTGCCATAAACATTCTCCATTCCTGATATCTGTTTCGGATTTGTGCAAGCTCCCACTGTAAGGTGTTTATTTCGCATGGCGAAATGCACCGCTTGTCGTTCGTACGATCTCATTGATTTTCATTATACTCTCCTCATAACTCTCAGATGTATTTTCACTTGCTTTTCTATACAGCAAATACCAGCGTATAATCACTCCTTATAGTCATCAAATGTGATGTCTTTCTGTACTATGATATATTTCACTCCTTTACTCCTTTCTTGCTCATCTCCCTCTCGACAGATTTAATGCGATATATTTTGAGTCTGAGGCCAAGAAACTCACCTAGCGATTTAACATGAAATTGACCCTTCCTTTAACCAAGAACAGTTTATTCCTGGGTGGTATGCTGTAAGCTTTCTACGTATGCCAAGAAATGTTTCAGCATCTGTCTTATAACGTCATAAATTCTGATAACGTGTATTTTCCCAAGAAATATTAAGTTTTTACCAGAAATGACATGACACCATTACACAATCAACCTTCGATGAAAGTTTCCACGACATCATGAATTCTGAGGGTTTCCAAGAAACGTAGAGTTACTGATTTTCACAGAGATGAGATGACTTCAAGTTTGGCGATAATGTCTTGGGGGGAAAGGTAAACAAGTGAGAACTCCCCTGTTGAAGTAAAAAAAAAATGCACTGTAATAAAATGTTATATGGGGACTTTAGGTTCTACAAAACATATTAATTTATAGTTTTTGAGATATTTCGATGCAGACCCGAATTGTTTTGGTACCTTAAAGGTATATTGAAACCTTGATCATTATATGTTCTTCATGATTCTACTACCCGTGAACAACGGTTAGCTAGCAACAGTTGTTTTGGAGATTTAAAAATAGCCCCCCCCCCTTTATTTTTTACAGGAAATAAATCGGAAGTTAACAATTCGGTATGTGAAAAAACAAGGATTTAGAGTTATAGGCTATAGCTACTGTATAGACTGTGTGGACAGCATGAATATAAAATCAGATATATATGTCAAGGCTGTATCATAATCCGTAGGCAGGGCGAATGTAGTGACCCGGAATGTGTCGGTTGAGTGGCCGGGTGTATTCTGGATGGCCCAAACAGATACTGGACAATGTCTATAAGCAAAGTGTCCTCTAAAGCTAAGAAACAACGTCATCTAACAACCCTATAAGAGGGGATGGAAAAATATTGGATGAGTACACGCTTGTAGTTTTTAGTAAAACTCCGTATAAATTATTAGGTTTTGATATTTAGCCTATGGGTTAATACGGCTTTTTTTATTTACAGCTGAGCCAGGATCGGCATTGTTTTATCACTACTACAAAAAAAAGCGATCAACGAAGGGCATTATGGTTTAAAAGGGGGTGATCTTAAGTTTCTGCTTGTGAAGCCCAAAACACTGAAACAATATATTGTTTAACATCAGTTGCTAAGATCATATACTTGTCTCAGTGGAATTACCCTAATTAGGGTACTTGATGAGTTTAGTGAAAAATGTAATTTTCACCAATTCAGATTGGCAGAAAATTGTTAAATATGTCATTTAGACTGGTTTACAAACTTAACTGATTATTGAATTGAAATTAGGTTAGTAGGAACGAAATCCATCTAAATGTTTCGTATATTATCTAGTGCAATTTGTTTTGTATTTCAGCGGCAGCTGCCTCTAACGCAGCAGCTTTTGGTCAAGGAGGTAGGTTTATACCTGTGTGCGTGTGTGTGATTTAATCTTCTAGTTTATGTATTGACTGAAATAACTTCCTTCTGAATAGTTTGACATAGACTCTAAGGCGATTTTACTTTGATTTTCATATTATCAAAGATTTATTATTTGTAGTGTCTGTAATATGGTATTGAAATGTACTTATTAGAGGTGGCAGTAGTAGAAAATACAGTTCATGGCTCAACCTTAAATGAAAAATAGTACTAATCCATAGGCTAAACATCAAAACCTAACCTTATATACGGTTTTTACTTAAAACTACTAAGCATACATTTCCATCTCTTATCATACTTTTGTTAGATGATGTTGTGCCATAGCCTACACAGAACTAACACATTATGTAGGAACCCCTCGGCGCCCCGGCTAACTCTATGAGCCTTATGGATCGCCACATTTGCCCTGCCCACCGGTTTGATATACAATCTAGGTAAATCTATCTAGTTACTATATTCATGTTGTTTACTCAGTCTGCCTATACACTGTATATATATTAGCTATATCCTATAAACCTAAATCCTTGCTTTTATATATATGGATGGTTTACTTCCAGTTTTATTTCAGGATTAACTTTTAGGGGGTTCCTTTTCCACATCTCCAGAACGTCTGGTGCTAGCTAAAATTATTGCATATTTTCTTCTTTACGGGTTGTAGAATCATCATAAAACATGTTTCAAAACTCTACTTTCATGTGACAAGAAATTCTGCAGCAATTGCTTTCGTACTCTTTGGCTTCTTAGTTTTTCCTGACGCAGTTGGCTCTGCATCGTATTTCATCGTAAGGCTTTAAGGGCTCAGATACTGTCTGGTATGCTCTCAAATCTAATAGAAATTACAAAGTGTAATCCCATAATGTTTGCTTTACATTCGGATCGTGTATATAAACACATATCGACGATATCAGCACCAATAAATTTCATACAGTACGCTTATTGTGTCCACCGCTATCTCAAACCTATGTGCCTTTACTTTGTGATCGTTGTACTGTCTACGATTGAAAAAGGTAATACTTTGTATTGTCAAAACGAAATTTCTGCGTCCAACTTTGCAAAGAATGAAAACCGAATACATGAAGGTAAAACTTCACACCCAAAAGCACAAAAATGTAAGAATGGAGTTAAAACTTCTGAAACTGTATTTAGGGATAAATTGAAAAGGTTTGAATTGAAGTCTGGCATTTGTAATCAGGATAGTTAAAAATGTTGAATACTAAGGTAACCAAATGTTTACAAATAATAGGTCGTAATGAAAACAGCTTGACATACAAAGTAAATCTTATCTTAACGACTACTTTTGAAAACCTCATAAACAATAAACGATGCCAATTTTCAGTTTACAGTAGCAATAAAATCATAATCTCAAAAACAAGTGTAAATGACCTGATGAATGAATTGTTTTCAAATCCCCTAGGCAACAGAAACGAGCCATTTAAAAGTCTGAGTGTCACTTTATATACGACTAAACCATATTTTAGATATACACCTTAGTGAATATGATCCTTTACTCGCAACATCCTACATAGAGCAACCTTGCTCGATAAAATTAGAACGTGATGTACGAAATAAAGATGATAAATGTTTGTTTATTTCATTCTCGCCGGACTACATTCTGTACAAAATAACTCTGAACGTGTATTCAATTACTTATATTATGTGTATTAAATTTTACCAATTTTCGAGAAGAATGATATACAGTTCCCTGTTTCGGTTTCAGATGTGAGCAAGTTGGAATTAAAGTATAACCGCGGATATCCAACATCTCAAATCTCAACTACTGTGTACGGAATAAATTATGAACAACCAACTATCTTCCTAGCGCATATTTTAACTGCATGACATTTTGTGCCTTTTTAAACCACCTGTGCTTTTCCAAGCTGACATTTGGTCAAGATGTCATTAATTTTCGAGAGGGCTCGTACTTTCTGGATTGTAATTTGAGGCACCACAGAAATTGTCTTCTTGAATTAATCGAGGTTATTTTATTATGATTTCACACATCCCAAATGAGTTTTTTTTTAAAATTTCTATTCAGAGATATGATGATTAAAATCAGTGCAGCTAATCTTTCACCTAAGCCCAATTCTATGCTGAAAACTCAACCGAAAGCTATAATCTCTAGCTACTTGTGAGCTACTTGCTCTAGCTAACTACTCTAGCTACTTGCCCGGATTCCAAATATTTTCAGTTCCTGTATGCGATGTGATCTTAGCAAAATGCATGGCCAAGTCGGTTAATTGCACGACCACATCTAGCCAACCGTTTGTCAAGACATGTGCCAGGTCCATAGAATTGATAGCCATCAGGCATGTGAAACTAGACTGGAAGATTGTTTATGATGTCATTCATTAAGCCTTTACCTTCGTGCCAAAATTTTGGACAAACATGTTCATAATTTTTATGAGGTAGCCTATGCCTTTTAAATTCTATACCATAAACTCTGCTAGCTTTAACATACCATATCCATTATGTCCAGCTCGTGGTTGTAACAATTACGTTTTCCGGCTTCTTCTTTGCCAGCAATGGCTAGCAATCGATCCATCAACTCCCTTACAGCAAATATCGTCATCAAAGGCCTGTATATTTTTATGCCTGAGCCTTCATACATACCTCTATTTTCTGTTGCCTTCATTTCGAACCAGATGGGCTTAATGAAAGTTTTGTATTCTCAACGGAGCTGGATTACACTCTGCTTTGCGTCGGGCCGTTGTCCTGCTACAAAGCGCTACTTATTTCCAACATTTTGCATACCTAATGTAATCCTCAGCGGTATACAATAGAAGCTGGTTTCGAGTGATCAGTTCCCACGTACCTTCCGTTCCTTTGTACTTCTCATATACTCCACCTTTTCCTATGCGGCTTTCATCATACAATATAATTTTGTGTGTTATAAAAATGCACTTTCATGCTGCCTTTCTTCCAGTGTAGCACACCGTGAATATCGACGTAATACAACCGAAACACTGTATCCTTTTCGGCCCTGTTGGTGCTAATGTAACGTGTAGCAATCGCCCGAAGCTTAACATGCCCCTCGCCGCTAATATCACTGCAATCTTGTTCTGGTGTTTGTGACGATCCGGACATTTCAGATGGTTATGGCTATTTACAAGAGGAGAAAAGCTCTTTCTTGAATGATGTTTCGGACAGCATCGATCGGTAGGTTAGAATATTTTAGAAGGCAAGTTCAGCAATAAGGTTTAGATTCTCATTCGTGACACCTTTTATTTGTTTACCTAAGCTACTGGTTGCGTCGATCAAGTGTTCATTAGCTCTCTCCTGCTTCTCGTAATAAATCCTTTTGATTCCTTCAGCTCCTCAAAACGCTTCATGAGATTTATCTCGGGATTTATATGATTTTCAGCATCATCAACGATACTGCACTTGCACATAGCGTTACGCTATTTTATTACGCCACGACGAAGAAATGGTCAATCACATTGAGGTAATTGCCTTCGTTTGGCTTTCTTATCATGCTAATCAACAAGAATTTGTTTTTCTCAGACCAGCAGAAGGAACAGATCTTCTTGAACTTGGAAGACTGGGTGACTCCTACTGTATACTCGGCATATACGTGTTTTAGATTTGTATTGTTTTGGCGGAATATACATAGGAAGTTCGTGCTGTCTCTGATGAGCTCGCTTTGGAACATTACCGAATTCCTGTGCGAGGTAAACGCAATTCAGATTTGTCTGCCTTTTTCATGAAGTAATCTAGAATCACATCCTGGGTTTCTAGACTGTAGTCGTGGAAGATGACAAGACAGTCAGGTAGACATTCCGCTAATGGAAGAACGAATAGTGATAATGTAACAATTTCCTCATCCATAATCTTCGAAGCATTGTTGAACGTGTCGTGAAGCTGTTGGTATTTCGGCTGCTCCAAACGTTTAGAGAAAATATGGAGATGACATCCTGTCCAGTCAAGCAAGTCTGTAACCAAAGCAAAATTTACAATCAAATATATAGTCTTCCCTGAGACTGAGTAACCTGCAATAAAATAGCAAATGTCGTTAGGAGCCAATACTCCGTTACGATTTGAAGCGTTCATGCTGTCATTTTCAAGCAGACGCTGCTTTACAATCCACATTGTATTTATTATTTTATGAAATTTTGGTCATTCCACGAATTACGATTTGACTATAGAACGTCACTTCACATATACTTTATCATGTTTTCTGCGCAATACCTTATCAATCAAATATGTGTCTCGTGGGAACATTGTTTTAATCAGTTTCTGCTCGTAGAAGCGTACCTCGATAAGCTCATTTTTTGATTCTTTCAGATGGTAGATTGGTGGATTCTTGAAGAAGAACCAAGCAGTCTTGAAAATCTCTGTACTCCAATTCCGAGTGAAACCACAATAAAACATGCTTTTTAACTCAGTATCATAGTCGTTCACTATAAATCTCATCGCCTTCCTTCTCAAGGCGGTATAGTACTTCGAATAGCAGACTTTTTGTTATTAGTTCTGCTCCCTTTTTCTTTATAATTGTATCAATCTGTTTCATTTTGATGGCGGGGTGCTTTGTGTTATCGTACTAGGTCATCAAGCCTGTCATAATGCCACCCCACTTGTAATTGCCTTCCTGTGTAAACTCTTTCTATATCAAGTTGAGGAGTGTACACTTTTCGAATAAAGAGGTCTTGACAGCCCTGTATGTAGAATAATGTTTAATATTCTTCTGTTATTTGAGAGTAGCAAAGTCTTTATTGTAGAAATCGCGACTATGGTCTGTCTGCAAGAAATGTTGATGCTCGAATGTTAGAACACTTGCGAAGGTGTGAATAAGAATTCTTAGAATTCTTTAGAATTCTTATTTTTCGGCAGAAATTCCTAAAGTTTGAATGACACTTAACAAAAATTTAAAGCAACGGTTAAGCTTTGCCAAGCTTTTCAACTTATCGCTGTTTATTTGTACGAGATCAGCTTTCCCGTAGTCCTGAATACCTTTATTTACAATCGATATGAAAGGATAATACTATCTTGCCGGCTAATGAAACTCGGCAAAGATTTTCTCACGAACTGTCGATGTTATATAGCTGTGAGGGTCTGGGTGGCTATCATCCATCATATTACATCAGTTCAGATGGCAGCTGTAGTTTATTACAACAGTGGAGGTCCAAACAGCTAAAACTCACGAAGAGGAATTCAATCAGCTTCAATAGTCTTTTACAGCACGTAGGTTTCACCACAACACGTTGTTGTTTGTTCACACCACACTGGTTGTTGTTTGATATCGACTACAACATTTCAACACTATCTTAATCACAGTACAGCGGTGTAATGAGGATCATGCTAATTTCAATTGGGTAGTCAACAAGTGTGGCGTGTCTTAAAACTATACGCTTGTCTTGCTCGATTTTTAATTTCGGGATCAGTCTTAAAACTCCTCTTACCCAGTCATGCCGTTCTAATGATATTTCGCTGTATTCCTCTTTGTATTTCACTTAGATGTCTATGATTGGAAAGGCCTCACGTTTCTTGCGAAGGAAGATAACAAGTTTGCCTGCAATGTAGAAATCAAAATGTTTAAGGTAACCATCGAATACATAGGTCATCACGCCTCGGAAATCACGTTCTTTGTGCGGGGTACTGTTAACTTTGTACCTTATACCTTATCACAACTTGTCAGTGTCTTAAAATACTTCCATATCTGAACGTTGATATTTTCCACCTGTCGATTGAGGTCAGCCATATGATTGTTGAAATCTGTAACACTCAAGTAATTAGTGCTCAGGTTATTTACTGTTTCCTGAATGCTCCTAATTTCTTATACAGTATGCGTTAGATTCTTTGTAGCTTCCAGAGTTCTACATTGTTCGAGGTGAGCATATTTGGTTGGTAGTGTGGACAGAGTATTGGACACAGAGGTATAGTAGGTCTGCAGATCTCCAAGCTTTTCCTGAATCTGAGAAAGGACGGGTACGTGAGGGGTAGCACTGTCCTGCAATTTCTACTAGGTATCTTTCAGATCCCTGACAATTTCATAGACACCGTAAACAGAAATGAATGTCCTTTGTTCTTTTTTCAGCCTGTTTGAGCTGTTTCTCAACAAAGCCCATAACGTCTGGAATGCCAGTTATATCCTAATGAGTGGGGAGCAATAGAATCCTAGCCTGAAGGTTTTCAAGTTGATCTTTCAGAGTTCCTACAGCCTCAGATTATGCAGTAGATTCAAGAGTGACTTGTATGTTTGAAATAGCTAAATATTCTCGACTCACTTGGAGGTTGGCAGTGTTGATAGTTTCTTGAAGGGAGGTAACTTTTGACTGGATTTGTCCAACACTGCTTTCAGTCTCTGCTGTGAGATTAGTCAGAGATTAAAGAATAGTCTCTAAAGCGGATTGTCTAGGTGTGGTTTTAATATCACCTGAGTAAGTGTGTACAGCTTGAACAACATGTTGGAGAGTGATTAATTCTACTGGGAGGTTCCTGAAGCGTTCAAAGTTTTGAAGATGTCTGTGAAAGCATACTGCTAGCTATTCACTTCAGATGGCAGGCTGTTTATAATAGCTTCCAACTTTTGAGGGTAAGTCTGGATACTCGCCGTAGGAGTGTTTCAGATTATTTCAGTTTCTTGTTGATTTGACCGACCTCGGTGTAAACAGGGATATTCTTGATCTAATCGTGGAGCTTGTTACTTTCATCACGGAAGGATTCGAATTCACCGTGTAACCTGGTAATGACATCTTTTTTTTAGGGTTGTTGCTGTTGTGTTGCGCAGTTGTGAATTTCATTTTCCAACGTTCACACAGCAGTCTGTAAATTGCCGGTATGCTCTCTGAAGCCCTTTCAGCTTCTCATTTAAGCTGCCAATCAATCCCTTGATATCATAGCCGAAGATGGCTGGTCTTTGGGCTTTTGAAGCTCGTTTAGAATCGTGGTGATATTGGCTTGTACCAGCGTTAAGTCATTGCATAACAGAAGATTTGCATACAAGACCATGACAGACTTGAGTTCATTGTCTAGTGTCTGCAACACTAGTGTGGTACGAGAGGAGAAGACTTCACTCGCAATACTTGATGGCAGTGAATTGTGGAGCGTGTTCAGTTTAGATATCAAAACTTTGATCATCATGTAAAGGATTGAGAGCTGTCAATTTTATTGGAATACTCGGCGGAGGAGGTAATTTATGATAGTGTTTTCAGTTGGTGTTCGTGGCGGCGAGAGACCGTAGGATGAATCCCTTCTTAGATACCGAAATTATACAGTAACGATGGTGCCAAAAATAAATTCGTTGTCATGGTGAAAGTGCTTTCGGATATTTGCATTTTCCATTCCCGATATCTGTTGCGGATCTATGCATGTCCCCATGGTAAGGTGCGTATTTCACACGGTGATGTGTACCTCTTACCGCCGTACGATCTCTTATCGATTTTAATTATAATCACCTCATAACTCTCAGGCTTTATTTGTACTTGCTCTTGTCTTCTGAACGTGCCAGCGTATAGGTACTCCTTCTAGTCATCAAATCTATTTTTTTACGTGTCCACTATCTTGTTTTTCCCTTTACACCCTTCTTGCTCTTCCCTCTCTTAAGATTTAGTGGAATACATTTTGCGTCTCAGACCAACATATTTGCATAGCACAGTACAATTAAATTCATCCTCATTTTCCCAAGCATCTTGTTATTCCTTTAGGGTATATTGCAAGGATTTGACTGAGGATAACGTATGTCTTGAAATGTTTCAACATCTGTCCTATAACGTGATAAATTCTAACTCCTTAAGTTTTTCCAAGAAATGTTTAGTGATTATTTTCCCAGGTATTACATGATGTCGTTAAACAACCATTCTCCGATGGAAATTTTAATGGCTTAATAAATTCTGAGGTTCTCAAAGAAATATTCAGTCACTTACTTTAACAGAGATGTGATGACTTCAATTAGCTTGGTGATGATGCCTAGATAGGAGGAGTGGTTACGTGTGAGAACCCTTCTATTGAAGCAAAAATGCATATTATAATGTAATGAAATATTGTGTGGGTACTTTAAGTTGTACAAAAGATATGAATAGTTCTTGAGATATTTCTATTTGGACCCGATCTTTTGAAACTTTGAAGGTAGAGTGATCATTACATGTTCTTTATGATTCTACAACACATGAATAGGAAAATATTCAATTTTTTGAACTAGCGCAGGTTGTTCTCGAAATATGAAAAAGAAACCTCTCCCAATTTTACCAGAAATAAACTATTCGGTAGATGCAAAAGCAAGGGTTTAGAGTTATAGGCTATAGATATTGAATATAGACTCTGTATAAGCAGACGGAGTTAACAGAATGAATAAACACACACACACACACACACACACACACACACACATATATATATATATATATATATATATATATATATATATATATATTGCAGTTAAGAGACCAGACGGGACCGTAACACGAAATAAGGAAGAAATTATAAACATATTTCAAAATTTCTACACAGAATTGTACTACTCCGAGGAACAGCTAGGAAATGAAGATTCAGAAGAAATTGATGTTGATGACCCAGACGTAATGAAAGAAGAAGTGGATAAAGTACTTCGAGGGATGAAGAACGGAAAATCACCAGGAGAAGATGGACTCACACCAGAGATGTTTAAATGGGGAGGTGAAAAGATGAAAGAGGAACTTGCGAAATTATTCTCGATGTGCTTGAGGAAGAGAGAAATACCCAGAAGTTGGAACAATGCCGTTATCATTTTGTTGTACAAGAAAGGGGACAAAGAACGCGTATAAAACTACAGACCAATTAGTTTACTGTCAGTCCTATACAAAATGTTCACCAAAGTTATTTTGAATCGTATTGAACGAGACTTGGATTTTAATCAGGGAAGGGAACAAGCCGGATTTCGTCGTGGATTTAGCACAATGGACCACATACAAACATTGAATGAAGTTATGGAAAGGACTAATGAATATGAACTTCCACTATGTTTGGGATTCATAGATTTTGAAAAGGCTTTCGATTCGGTCTCCTTGTCAGCAGTACTTAAATCACTTGAACATCAAGGCATCGAAAGTGCATACATCAAGTTACTGCGAAACATTTACTCGACTGCCACTTCTGTCATTAGGCTGCATCAAGACAGTGAAAAATTTAAAGTTGGAAAGGGGTAAGGCAAGGAGATTCAATTTCTTCGAAACTGTTTTGTGCGGTCCTGGAGAGAGTGTTCCAGAATTTAAACTGGGATGAAGTTGGAATTAAAATTAATGGCGAATATCTTCATCATTTACGGTTCGCTGATGATATAGTCCTGTTTGCTTCAAGTGCAGAAGAA
>JAGDQP010000766.1:40744-123247 GCA_022664845.1 Lepisma saccharinum
AGGGCAAATATGATGACACGGAGGTACTGGTAGAGTTCCGCATGCCTCGGAGAGACCCTAGACAGTGTGTGAGTTCCTAGAGAAAGGTCTATAAGCCAAGGGATCTTAATAACTGTGATAAAACGTCATTTTACATAATTATGAGACAAGATGCACGATCAGGTTTTGATATGTAGTCTATGTATTAATACTGCGTTTCATTTACACTTGATCCAGAATCAACATTTGCTACTACTACTAAAAAGAGTGATCACCGAACGGCAATATGGATTAAACTAATGGTCTTACGTTTCTGCTTGCTCAACACCAAAATATATAAAACAATATTTTTTAATATCAAGTGCAAAGATTTTATTCTCGTCTGAATGAAATTGACAAAAATAATGAACTTATTGATCTTAGTACAAAATGGAATACTTCCAAATTCAGACTATTAGAAAATTGTTAAAAATTGAATTTAGAATGGTTTACAAACTTAACTGAACACTGAATTGAAATTAGTTTGCTAGAAACGTTAATTCCATCTAAATGTGTTGTATAATATCCAGTACAATTTCTTTTGTATTTCAGGGGCAGCTGCCTCTAACGCAGCAGCTTTTGGTCAAGGAGGTAGGTGTATATGTGTGTTATTTAATCTCCTAGCTTATGCATTGACTAGAATAACTTCATTCAATAAACTTCAGCAGAGATTCTATTTACTTTGATTTTCATATTATTCAAGGAATGTTATTTATTTTTTGTCTAATATGATGGTTAAAGTATTCTTAATTTATTACATTTTGGTTTAATTAATATTAATATATTTCGGTAAAATAATATTTATTCAACAAGAACAGTCAAATATATAATTTTTGTTTTTTTCCCCGCTAGTAGTTAGGTAGCGCTTTTAATATGTTATCTACCATGTTGCATGTACTACTATAGGAATAGACCTAACATCGATTTTTTTTATAAATGAAGATCTTATTTCTAAATATTTCACATAATATCCTTCAAATTGTAATGCAATTGAAGATCCGGAACAGTAAACCTTATCCAAAAACTTGAGGTTAGAATCTTCTCATTGGAACACTTACCAGTAGAACAAAATACAATTCTCCGGTTTTTATATATAGTAATAATAATAATTGTTTGTCCATTTTAATGTTATGCTCGAAACTTTGCTCGTTCATATTACATATTTTGGCTAACAGAGGTGTTACATGGGACGCTATTCAAACCCGAAGACAGACATGTAAACGTTATTCCGAGAAAAAGTTAGGAAATAATGTATGCAAATAGTAAAAATATGTTGTTTTTTTATATAAAATTCAGTATCGTTTAGTTATTCTCATTTTGAACAGAGAACTTCAACTCTGTTGACAACAGTTTTAGTTTGTTTTTAAATTAAACTTTCTTGCATTTAATTTTCAGCACCTACTACGTATCAACAACCACCTGGTTATCCTGCACCTGGAGGTAGTAATTGGACTCTTTCTAGCTTACTAAGATTTTAAAATATTGATTCTAAAATATATGCATCTGGTATTTGTTTTCAAATGATGAATTTTCAGCAAACAATTAAACCATAAGCAAATTCTAAATTGGAACGATATTTTACTTAAATTATAATGCTAAATGCGAGGAATGTAATGGCTCACATACTTCATTAATTAAGTATTGCGTTTAGCTTTATTGATTTTGGCATAACAATTTAACGTGAAACCTTATTCGCCTAACTTTATAATTAATACTAAACTCTTTTCCTATATGCCAATATAACTGATTACTAGACGTGTATAATAGATGCTATTTTGTTTTGTAAAATGTTAAGTGTATATGAAAACAATGAAACATTTACATTTACATTTAATTTATTTGAATTGTATTGAAGGTCATATGACCCATAATACATCTTGTACATATATGACAGTTGCTCTTCGTACAGCAGAAAAAAAACTTACTAAGTCTATGTTATACAATATTTATCCAACATTTTATGGGAGATTAGAGGATGTGTTAGTTTCTCTGTCTTTTAGAGCGTCTTCTCGTAAGGAGAAGAAATTCTGTAGGAATAAATCGTTTATAAAACAATGAAACATAATATATCTTTGCGTTCCAGGCACTGCAATAACAAATTCGCAGGCGATGATTGGTGGAGGTAAGTACAACTGCTATTGAAAATACTTAACACAAAATACTATTTAATCTCCTGTAAGTGCTTAAGAATTCCAGAAGCTAACCTCAGAGAGAACATCATACTTTAAAAGCCCTGTTTTGAATAGTTGTTAGAGCTATTTGCTTTTATTTACCTACGTTTTGATACATTCGTTTTACTTTTTATAACACATTATTACATTTACAGTGTTTAAATGCTTAGTGCCTTAAATTTCACACAGAGACTAATACAAACGTTTACATTAATACCGATCAACATTCTTTAGGAGTTATATCAATCAAAATCTTTATTGTATCAATGCCAGAAAATAATTTATAATGGAACTAGAATACAACAGTTGTTTGAAGCTGGTATCAAAACTACACCTTCGTATATATGCTATTGGTCGTATTTACCGCAGCGATGCATCAACAATAACGAAACAATTAAAAAAAAGAATCAACGTAAAATAATATAGCAGATAGTTTGAGACAAACAAATTTTAGTTTCAGGTGGTAGGTGAGCATTGGAGTATAGATTTGGGCTACATACTTGTTTATTTATGATATGCTGTCGTATGTGCAGAATAATCGATCCTATTACACTCAGACCTAGTAGATGACTTCGACTGTTGGATTCTTAATCAATAATTTGGACGCAAAATCAGTGAACGGAAACACCACAATTACATGCATTATTGCATTCATAAGCCTTTAACATCTCTGTGACCTTCGTTATCTTTAAACGAGAACTTGAACCGCTTTCGCATACCACGACCTGAATGTCGACTAATTTTTTGTGAGTTACAAATTTTGAAGGAGTTGAAATACAATTTCAACTTGAGATATATTCAATGTGTTCTAAAATATTTGCACTCAAGAAGCAAAAGGATTGCAAGGTACATGAACGAAAAACTCGAGGTAATATATTATATATGATCCAAAATATATTTGACAAATAGTTGTCATATTTTGTACATGAACACGTATTTTGTACATACAAATTTTATTGTTTTGTATTTTGACATTGTTCGAACATTGTATATGTAAATGAACGAAATAAAGAATGAATGAATGAATGAATGAGTTCCGAGGTTTATACAAGAACATATCTCACATCCGGCACCATGTTTACAGTTCTTCCGTCTTTTCAAATTATGAGTGAAATTATTGATTTGCCTTTTTTGCTATACTAGTTTCAGGTCATTAAACGTAATACCGTTACCAATGTGCTACTTCAAATGACTTTATATAATATTGAATGGGTTTCTGATCCACAGAGATAATATATGTCTCGTAAATATAAATACATAAATAACAAATAAATTAATAAGATTTCCTTGAACAGTACTAATTGAGTTTTAAAATGTACAAACATTAAATCATTAATGTTAATAACATCAAGTCCAAAACGTTTAATTATATTTGTAAGGGGAGGGTTGAGAATTATAGTCGACTAAGTAAGACTATATTATTTGCTGAACTTCGTCCACGGCTGATTTAGCCATTATTAGAGACAGTATAATTTCATGAATAAAGGTGTTTATATTTCGCGAGAAAAATGTTTTAAAAAATCGTGATTACAAGGGCACATTAAAAATTTTAGACGTAAACCCTACTCTAATGCATGCTGCTAAAAGCGTAAAAAAATGTGTCTTTCTTTCATATTCTTTGTACACATTTGCAAAAGCAGATACCAAAATTTTAGTAAACTCATGTACAACAATGAAGGACTTTATTTCTTAATAAGTCAGCAGAATTTTCATAGGCATGTGATGAACACAGTTCCAAATTTATCATGGTCAGAATTTTTGCGATTGTTGAGAAACACACAGGAAGACTTAAAAAAAATCTTCTTAGGGTGCATTTGAAACTTTACTTTCCTCTTTCCGATAGCAAGGGTTATGGTGGTGTGATATTTTATGTGCTCGACTTGTTTTTACAAGGCCTTTCACCGCGAATACCGTCAAACGCACATAATGAATGACCTTCTGATAATGTAGTTCGTATTTTCCTTCTAGATAGCAAACCATGTTCGCAAAATTGCTGCCATCAATGGAAAATAAAATGTAGTACATTCTAACATTATTTGTGTTAAGCCAATCCGATGAGATATTTCTGAAGACGGATTATATTTTATCGGATGTTTAGGCATTATTTTCGTGAATGAATCAATAAAAAATATTAAATTTCGTGAGTATTGCTCAGAATTCGTGGATCAAAGCTAAATGTCCAAAATCGCGAATATTTTGTGAGTCAAATATTACATTTTCTTGGAGTGTGAACAACCATCTATCTACTGCATGCAATAACTTGAGTGTTTAAAATTTTCGCGAAATCACGACTCGAGAAATTCTACTCCCTCGACTTAGAACCTTCAAACAATATACGGAATGAACGTAAGCTAAAATACAGATATCGTTCATATACTCATTTGCAATTATCTTTCATTCAATTTGGTTAAAATAGCATCTTTTCATATAACCAATATAACGGCAGTAAATTTGTCCATCAATATTAACTTGCAAATTCCTTAATGATAACCATTAAAATTAATAGGTAAATTGTACAATCAATTACGACATTTATGAGACTGCATGTAGAGGAAATGTCTGTAAGCTGAGAAAACTTGAAAACTTTAAATAGAAAGTTTAATGGCCACTTTCTTTCTTGTTCGATCAGTATTTCAATTTCAAGGTTTTAAGAAGAAAGTGTTATAGATCCTCTACATAGTTTAGAAATTGCCATAGACAATCAATTTTATTCTACACATGTAGGGTAAGGTATTACAAAACGGGTAGGTATATATTTTATTGACTATAGTAAGCAACTAACCAGAATACTTTTGGGCTCAAATAATAGGTTTGTTTTTCTAATAGACACGGATATAGTAAAATATTTCAATGGTGTATTTGTTTCTCCTGAAAATTGCAATCTTTATTTATAGGTATTGTCACAATAAAATACTGGCAAAAAGAAAAATAGATAGACAAGAAAAAAACACGTTTGCTTTCCTCGTAAGCGGGGTACAGCGAATTTGACAAGTAATGTAATAAATGTTAATTTTGTTACCGTTCTTAATCAACACAGATCATTTGAGAATCAAGAGTGTAGATCAAATATATATTTAAAGTTCATTCAAACATGGTAAATATCCAGTAATCAAGAATATTATTTGTATGGCTCAACCAGTTTGAAAATATGGACAGTCATTTAAATTAACAGTTAATTTCATCACACATTGAAAATTATTAATTTAAACCCATAATCTCCTGTTTATGAGTGCAGAAGATATGGTAACACTGATAATAATACAGGAAAATAACATCCAATGAATAAACCACCTTGAAATATACATGGAAAATGTATTTGCTGTCTTTATATCTTTTATAAAAATTGCAACACAAATTTTAACATTTCCAGAAAAAAAAAAATAAAAAAAAATGGTGTTCTTGTAGATATATTAATTAGTTTTAATTGTTTCAAAAAATACCTAATTCGAATTTGAATCAAATAAAGTTCCCCATTTTGGCCAACATCTTTAATCCCCATTTTGTCTCACGTTCAGCATTTCAAGATGGTTCTGGCCAGCAAGTTTCACCTTTGCATCTACCCCTATATTACACTTAAATATATTCAAAATAAGGTCCGGTACTAGCTCAATAAGTCAACAATCGAGTTTAAAACGTGATCTTAAACTAAATCGAGGCCTTAGAATTTTTAAAATAAACTCCACTCGAATGCTATTAATGAAATTGTCACTCCAACCACTCTAACTTAAATGGAGCGTTGGCGTACCATTCGGGATATCATGGATTTGAACCCAGCTGCCGACCATCAAGACTGAGTTATTCCAGGATTCTTCCTCCGTCACACCAGATACATGCCCGGATGGCACCTTCAATATAGATATTGACCGACTTATTCTCGGGCAATTATTCATAATTCCTGAAATATAATGCATATAAATAATATTGAATTGCTCGATACGTAATTACCTGCAAAAGTAATACATGATTGTATTTTCTTAAGAACATATTCAATTCAAATATTTAAAACGTGAATTAGCATATACCATGTAAATCTAATGGCGGAATTTCGAGCAATTAAAACATCCCTACGAAATGTAACGGAGGCACAATCTAGCTTCAAAAGGAACAGATTTTCTTTAAGTACAAATTTTCCACTAATATTAATTATGATTTGTGCGTAATATAACACTGCTTGGTCGTAGTGGGTGGTTGGCAATGCTGTCTAAGGTAACAAGTATCATCTGGAGCTAAGCGGTATCCATCGCATCAGTCGGGAAAGCCATGAGTAAACAAAAGATGCTCGTGAGCGTTGAACACCGTATCAAACTCCTCACCGAAGAAGACTCTAAATTGTTTACAATGTGTGCGAGACTGAAACAACAACATGGAAGAAACCACTAGTAAATATCAGTGTACAAATGTGGTGCAATACTTTTAAGAGGAGCGGAAAAAAGCCATATAAACGCCGGCTCAAGACATCCATAACATCAGTGAACATTGCACGTGTCGACGAACTTATTACAGAGAACAGATGCATATCGGTCCGTGATTAGGTTCGTTTAATGGACACCAGTAAAGGCATCACCCGCTGTAAGATAATAAAAAGCGTGCGACGTCTCATAGGTACCTCGAGTGTTGCGGGACAGTCTTTAGGGTACTAACATTCAAGAGCAGATAGATTGTTGAAGTAGTACGAATTGCAGGACGATGAGGTTTTGATATATTATTTGATAACGGTCGAAACGTGGGTGCACTATTCCATGCAGGAGAGGAAACGTTCAGTGATCACGAAGGAATCCTGGAAACACAAGAAAGTGTGAACTACCCTATCAGCAAAAAATGTAGTGGCCAACTTCTTCTGGGATTCCCAAGTAACGCCACACAATCTATTCAGAATATACTCGCGGATCCTGCCAGAGCCAGTAAACACTGTCATCATGAACAAAGAGAGAAGTCACAAGGGTCAATGTCATTTCTGCCGGACGTGGCTTCTTAAATCATAGTAACCATCCAGAAATTGCAATGGGAACTTGTTCTACATCCTCCTTACAGTGTGCACCTGGATCGATCTGATTATCACTCCTTTGTCACCCTTAATGAGCATATTCGCAGTCGAAGGTATAACAATGATGAGGATGGCACATGTGCTGTCTGGGAGTGAATATATGTCCTACCACAAGACCTTTTATTAGAGAGGTATTTGCATGTTTCGCGAGCGTTGGGGCAATGTGTTCCAAAGCAGGTGGACGACTTTGAGAAGTAAATTACCAAAAAACTCTACCTCTGAATTTTGAGCACAAAATTTAATTTTGTACTCGTAATATTTGAGAGGCATTGGTGAATCCAGTGTTGGGCTTAGAGAGGCGGTATTTTGCCTCCCAGTTCTTGAGGAAAAACAAAATAATTGAAACAAAAACGATGATAAACATTTTAATAACTGTGCCCGTCGCTGATTCTAAAAGAAACAAAAACAAAAAAAAAACATTATATTTTACCGTGTCAGAGTTTAAGTGAAATGTTTATTTTACGCTGTCCTTATTTTAATTTACAAATTAATAACTTATGACAAATCTTGAATTTTAATTCAAACAAATTATCAAGCACAAATACTTTGTCCCTTAAATGAAAAAAATGGTTTCTATGTTAAATTATTTACATTTTTAAGTGTTCCCCATATTCCACATAAATTTAATTCCTTAAATTATTTCGAGAACAGTAATCTATATGTGACTTATATTCTCTTAGCAGGTGGAGCAGGTGGTGCAGGTGCAGGAAATGTTTTGGGTCAGACAAATACATTGGCCGCTACAATGGGTAAGAGGTATTACAAAATTGTATTACCGATACAGAATATGTAAGTTAACTAACAATGAAAACTTTAAATGATGTAGGTGTGCTATAAAAATGTCTTCTAATATATTTGAGCTTACACGCTGATGAGATTCAATGTGAGACTGTTTTTTTATTTAGAAAGTTATTTCTGTATATGAAATTTCAAGAAGTCAATTTTTAGGATGAAATCAAGTTATATTCTAACCAAGCATGTTATTGAGAATTTATAAAAGCTTTTGTACTATTGCGTCATAAAAAGGAACTCAAATGTTCCCATTCCTTTATTCTAAAATCGCATTTACGTATTTAATATTAATACATGGTAACATGCTACAGCTGTACTGTTGCGAAATGCTTGGAAATAAAATAAACAATTATATCACAGTTACTTAAATTTGTAATAAGACTTGATAAAACAGTCCGTAACAAATAAAATACTTATTTTTAATTTTTAAGGCCTTTACGCAACTTTTGCTTAGGCCGGATGGCTAACGATGGAATGATTGTTGGAATGAAGAAAGTAGGAGGATACGGGAGAACTCCGAAAAAAACTCATGCCCTCGGTATTTGTCCTTCACAAAACCCACACGCCACGAGCAGAGTTTGAGCTAACGACCCTAAGCGCCAGGTATGAGTGCTGTAACCGTTGCGCGACTACGGCCCAATAAAATAGGTAAAGGTGAAAAAGAAGAACCTCAGAATATAATTCAAGTTATATAATAGGCACCTGATAACCCCTTACATGATCTAGATGCATTGTATCTCTGGCGGATTAGTGAACTATCTGAAGAGTTCATAAGAATAATGTAAGGGTATAGGGCCTAAATTATCTTCTAAAGTAATAAGTTTCTAATATGTTATAAGGATTAACATACAACATTAGATTGTGTATTTCTTGTTGCACAGTAAGTGTTTTTGTACATCCAAGTATTGGAAAATATTGAAATTTAGTAACTTGGAAATCTAGCCCACGACTATTCGGATATAATTCAGAAAATTATAAGTATAACACTAAACAAAACAAATTTACAGTACTTTTAGAAAAGCTTGAAATTGCTCTTTGGAAGAAGACATACCAATGCCAAACAATTTAGTATGACATTGTATTACTATTAATCAATTTCAGACGTTGGGTCTTTAAAGGTTACCCGTAACATGATAATTCATAACTTTATCTCGAAGCTTTCGTAGGAGAAACTCTGCTCGCTTGTGCAATAATATTAACATTCATATTTTTTTATTGCGTATCTTTACACAGATTTATTTTGCAAAGTGAGATTATATGTTCTTACCTATTTCTATAGGTACGGCTGGGAATGCAGCAGCACAAACGCAAGCTGTTGTTTCAGGTAGAATATTTATTCTGCACCTTCATTTATATTTTCTTGAACCGTTCATCTGAACACATGGATAACACTTTTTTTCTTTAACTTATAACTTTAATTAGTATGTTAATATAGGTCTCCAAAATATATTTTTATTTATGAAGATAATAATAATGTAGACATTGCATCCTAATTCTCCTATTGTTACTTAACATAAAAATATGTACTGGCAATATTTTAGTTTTAATTCGGGTTTTTATCAAACATACAACACACGTGTAATATTTACAGCTTAGTTTCAGAATTACACCGATTTTGTAAATCTTACAAATGTTGGCAAAGTTTTAATATTTCGTTGCATCAGTGCTTGAAATTCGACAACGTCAATGAATACTAAGAAGGTACAGTAGCTTCGGAACACCTGTTGATATATTCCCATAGTTATTCGGAGCTGTTTCAAGCTCAGTCAGGCTAGTAACGAGACGTTGTTGGAACATATTCTTTTTCTGTTTTTTTTTTGTAAGATTAGCGCTTCAAACTCCTGAACTATTCATAATATGTCAATCCGTATATTTGCAGATTTCACTTCGAATAATGTTAATGAGTCTTGAATGCAAAAATTAGTGCTTTAATTTTACTTACAGGTTTTTCAATACAAAGCGTTTGTTTTTCGAAAGTAATATCTGTGTACATGAAATCAAAGAAGAACTTTTTCTGATTTCCTTACAAAACTAGTATTGCTTAATAATTGTATATTGGTATAAATACGCTTTTGATGTTACGCATAGCCTAGTGTAATGAAGTCATAAACTGAGTACTGAACCGAGGACATAAGTACGTAGGCAATCTGAAGCATATACAAGCTGCTATAAGCTAACATTGGAAACGTTCTATCAGTAACTATAATAGTATAACTTATTTTCTACACTCAAAACTGAATGCAAATAAATGGTTTCAGTTTGAAAATGACAATTAAGAATTAATTTAAATTTACGAGAGAACATAAGACAGGAATCCAAATTTACGAGTTAAAATTTAGGAGATATTTGTTTTCCATGTCGATCGTAATACAATACTTCGTGTTTTTAAAAATAATCTACATAAACATACCTTTGTTTACATAAACATAACTTCTTAGTTAAGCCAACAGACGGGATTATACATAAAGAAATTAATAAGTGATAAAGTCTAGTTTTGAACTCAAAATGCTGTTATACACATGTAATAAAGAAGGTAGCCTCTTTCCGATTTACCTCTTGTCTCTCGAAATAACAGAAAATGTTAGAAACATTTTTTACAGAACATCAATTCATAATGATGTTACTTAATAGTAAACCATGATAAGTTCCTTCCTAAAGCTATAGCAGTTACCTTTATCGTATGCGTTTCATGTGAACTAATAAACATTCTTCATGGTTTGTTGACATTAGGGTCTCCAGCTTACAAATTGGCTCAAGCCACCGCTCAAGCTACTGCTACGAGTAAGTATATTTTATTGTTCGATCATTGTAATTCAAATTAGAACATTACACATAACATAAATGAAGATATCTTATGAAAATATTAAACATATATTTTATACTGTATTTGCTATATTACATGCATTTTTATAAAACTTAGGCTCAGGCATATACCAAAGTGTCACGTTCAAAAGAAATAAAATATAAAGAAATTCGGTTTTTGCGATAAAAATTATTAAGAGTTGAAAATGACCATATGGCAATTAGAAAAAAAAACATAATTGGCAGGACCTTCCAACAAAGAAGATTTCTCATTGTTGTTCGTCGCTTACGAAAGCGTGCAGAGTAATAATATTTTCCCACATGAACTACATGGACACTTTGATGATCAGAGTGGAAACATGCTCAAGACCAAACTTAAAGATAATTTATCATCAAAATGTCCACTAAATTCCTATAAAAATGTAATTGCTGTTCAGAGACACGTAAAGTATGAACAAGCATGAAAAGTCTCCTCTATGTATCCTCCAAGTATCCTACACACGAACTGATCGGTTTTGTCATCGCTGTCCTTAATACTTTTGTCCTCCCTTCTTGAGGAATGTGTTTACTTATGTTTATTTTAGTTTATTTATACAATGTTTCAGATTATAATGTCCTAATCTTAAATTTTTATATATATATACATATTCGGAATATTGAGTCTCAATCTTTTTATTTCATTTATCAGTATTTTACTGATTATTATTATTATTTACTTTGATTATTATTATTTGATCCTTTTTAGAGATATTTGAACAGTTGGATGTTTTACATTATTGAGTAGAGAGGAAGGAAAAGTCTTGATACAAAGGCTAGAATTTCGAACCTTGCACACACCTAGAGACTAAACAAAATTCTAAAAATTCAGGTCATTTCTTTCAGACAGTTAAGAAAGCATCATCAAAAGCACGGCTAATAAGATAGATACGCATAATAGTTTACCCTCTTTCGTTGAACGTATAGATTTGCTAAAATGGAACTCACCTAGGATTCTGAACAATCTCGAACACAATCGATGCCTTCTTGCCATCTTTCTGGTAAAAGATTAATACCACGTCGATAAAATTCCTGAGGTTTAGAGTCAGAGGACTAATGTCTGGCAGTTCGCACAACTTGTATATTAATAAAAGATGTTAGAGAGAAATAGTTCTGCAAAGCGGGTAGCAGGTGATGGTCTGTATGGTCAAGTCAGGAGAATCGAGCTGGTGTCGTTAAACATCATGAATCTTCACGGATGATAACAGCAGCATTTGGTCTAGCATTATTATAGTGGATGATGACTCATTGGCGATTGATGAGGTCTTTCCACTTAGAACGCAAAGCTACTTGCAATCTGTTCCACTGTTCCTAACAAATGGCAACACTAATATTTTGGTTAGATTACTGACCTCGCAGGGAATTATGCCTTTGATATCCTTCGTTACATCACGACCTTGGGATGTATTTCTGGTTTTGACGTTGATCGGGACAGTTCGGAAATTCGATATAAACACTTTCGACGCTTTATGTACCTGAAGAGAACGCAATTCGTACCCTCCGTTAAAAACGTGTCAAAAACCGGTTATTTTTGTACGGCGAAAACAAGAAAACTTTGGTCTTGTGGGGCCCTTTCTGTTGATTTTTACTCAAACCCAACAACGGAATTTTCTGGTGAAACTCAGGGATTCCAATCATTTTTAACTGTTATTTTGTGTACCTGGAAGGATTCCAGTTATTCTTCTATGGATGGATACAGATTGTTTCGTATGTCTTAGACGATATCCTCTTTGAAAATCAATTAAGAACTTTCAGACTATTGTTCATGTTGAGAGTATCTGTCATCATCCCAGAAGTTTCGAAATCGCTGAAGACGCGTGTTACAGTCATCACATTCTCACCATACACTAGCTGAATGTTGTGATAGGCTGCTGCTGCATTACTTCCTTTATCGAACTAAAAAAAACGTGGTTGTAGTTTATCTTATCAGGCTCCTCTTCACCGACACGATATGCTGTGTCTACGGCCAAACCGCATGTGTCTGATCATCCAGGCTCAAATTATCCCCTGATTGCGTGGCTGCTGATTCATGTACTGGTAGAGTCATCTACAAGTTCAGTACTAGGCTAATGTGTGGCAATTGAAAACAGGAAGAAGGTTTGGACTTACCCAATATATAAGAACAACATTGAATTGTTGTATAACAAAGATGTAAATATCACATAATAAGTTTCGATTAAACTATATAATGAATTATGGCATTATTTTATTATACCACGTTATTTCCAGATCCTGTATCAAGTAGAAATGGCCTTCAGTTTTCAAACGCCCAGACGTTTTCGTTAGGTAAGAACGCAATTTTGTTTATAATTTAATCAGATATTTTAGAATGTTAGTTGTATGTCAATCCATATGTATAAATTACTCATTTCGTAATTTGAAAAGAATAATCGCAAAGCCTCTAGAATCAGCTCTGGCACCGTTTCAAACTTCTGTAATTACAAATCAAGGAAATTATTGAAATTATCTAAACTAGAAAAGTTTATCATTCTGTATGACTTTAATATGAAGTGAAACGTCTTGCATGAGTTGCTCTGCATGGCTGTGTCAAATATTACATCATAGAATATGGGAAAAGTAAATATGTCGAATAATAGTAACATATTGCGAATACTTGTTACTTCATATCACATAATTTAAAAACCAAAACTGTTCCTGCTTTACATAGTTGAAGACATGAATTCCAAAACATACCTAGTCTACATAAATATTTTTTTAGGATCAACGAAAACCAGTTCGAGGTGTTGGTCTGTTATTCTATTCAGCTGAAATTATTTTGTATTGAAAATGGTTTTTAAATTGGGATAAGAATATAGTAAGTGGATAAACCTTGAAACATAAATACCGAAGAACATTAGAAAATACAAATACGAAAAGTGGACTTGGTGTGTTTCTCAATTTATATCTTCAATTGAAATATCTTTCAAGTATCATAGATTTCCTAAAATTGAATACAGTGGTGGTTTGTTCAGTGCTGAGTACTAAATTTGTAAAAGAAGAGATAATATTTATATGAGAAGATGTTAGCCTACTTCCGAAATCAATTTGTAGTGTTCGCAAGTTCTTTGTAGCATAACTTTCTATCATAGTGTACTTTAAGAGACATTTATTTACGAATAATGTTAGAGGCACATTTACTTTTTCACAAATTTATTGACATAAGCTTAAATTAGCTGGCCTGAAACTGTCAACGATATAGAGTAAATTGGGTTGTCTTGTCGGTAAAGAGCAGTTTACATTTAGTCAGATAATAATATTTGGGTCTCTCCAAACATAGTGGTATGTGAAGTTTCGCGGTATTCATGATCACTTTCATTCTATTTTTTACTTTAATTGTGCTATGTATGTCATGAATCAAAATGGAGATGAATTTAATAGTCACTTTCAGTAGATAGAAGCATCTTAAAAATTAATGGTAACTTTCTTCCCTGAGGTGTGCGACATCTTGTCCTGAATTGGCTTTCGTACCTTGATATTTTACACAAGGTAAAGTGACATCATAAATACAGTAAGATCAAGCTCCCATATAGTATACGAAGTTGTAGCATATTGATGTTTATGTTAACGTATTGTGTTTAGACATTTGTTAAATTTATCATCTTTTGTGTCTAAAATAAGGAGAGATATAATCCTAAATATTTATAAATGAATTAAAGAGCACATGGAAGGAATATGGTATAAGCATTCAAGAATGATCTAGCACACGTAGCATGTACTACGCAATGACCTCTAACCGCTCAAAAATATTTCAGTCCATAAAAGCAAATAATCAACATGTTAGAGCGGTTTTAAAAATATGAAATACATACGAGAAAATAGAAGAGTTAGACTTTGAAAAACGGTTTACGAGAAATCACTTTTTATGCAGATACCAACCTTTTTCCTGTACCCTTCAATTATGTTAAACAACCAAAAGGTCGAAGGGTTGTCTATGCTTAATCTATGGAATATCAAATGTCAATCTTTGAATTAGACGTTGATGTCCTTTGTCATCTCTGTCAACTTGAATATTATATAATTTTGTAGATCCTTTAGTTTAGCTAAAATTAGTCTATATTTACTTCTAATGGATCGTCATAGTACCTTTTACTACAGATACCCGAAGTAGCACAACTGCGAATTTCTTATCATTGAGATTTGGATTGCACATTCGTGTTGAATTCATGAAGCGTAAAATATAGATTTCAAAAATAAATAAATAAATAAATAAACACGTCATTTAGCTAAGATAATTTGTCAATCAGAAAAGAAAATCATGAAAATCTGGAGATAAATGGAATGCTAAATAGAATTTGTATGAGGCAGTTCTACTTAAAATTACAGATAGTCCTGGTACAAATATACTTTAATTGATTTAAGAGGAAACAAAATATTCAAATCTTCAGTAAATGTATTCTAATTAGTTGAAGCACTGGTAATTATTCTTGAGTATTATATATTTAAAAAAATAGAATGAACTTAAGATATAATTTTGGTTTACTCTTTCGATTTTCAAAGGATCTATTTTAAATAAGATACATAACAAAGAAGAAAAACACACATTTACTGCTATCTTTGTCAAATTTTGAGTCTCCACTTTTTTCCTATGTCGCGGTGTATCCCGGTTACAAGGACCGACAACGTTTATATATTATCTATTAAGTACTTGTAGTATGTTTTTGTATGTCAATAATTTATTGTGAAAATACCTATAAATAATAATTTTACAATTTAGATTTCAAATTTATATGTTGTGCTTAGATAACTATTACATGTTCTTCCCATTTCGAATAGTTCCTAACAGACCTACGTATCAGCAACAAGGCTTTGGTCCATCTCCTCCTGGTAAGAATTACACATGAACAATATATTATTGTAGTTATAACGAAATAGTACAACAAACTGCTTTTATCCAAAATGTTATTCTTCGTCGCTACTGGCAGAGAACCTTAGTCTTAACGACATTAATATTATATTACTGGAAATTAATTTAAGGTAATTTCATTATATATTAATGCATATTTAAACATGCCTATCATCATTATTAAAATGTCTTAACTTAAAATTCGTATCCGTACAATGATTTGATCTTCTTTTGTAAGGCAATGACAAGATTTATCTTAATATATTTTATACACATGCCACACTTAGAATAACTAGTTGAAAGCAGATTGATATCAATATTATGAAATAAAGAACAACTTAACGCTCTAAAAGTTCCAATGTATGACAATATGCTAATAAGTACTATCATGTAAAATATTATTTAATGATTTTTTCTATATGATCGATAATATAATGTTTGTTGCCATGTTGATTTAAGTTATAATATTTCCGTATAGAATGAAAAAACTCTAATTAGGTACTAACTTCTTGTTTTCCAAATAAATAATTCAATAAATGCGTATTCGCTTTATTAAAACATTGAGTTTAAACAAATTATTGCTTCATTTTTGTTCATCCAATATGCTTAACTTTACAGAAATATTTAAGCCTAGGGGCATAAACAGTGGAAGCCTATTCTTTATATATATAAAAGACATTTCTCTTGCATAGGATAGGTAAAAAATTCCAGCTTCTTTGGGTGAAATCACCAGTCATGGTCGATTTAATAAAACTTTCCTATAATTGGAAACGACCTAGCCGCTTCATTGATTTCCGTCAAAAAAAAGCCAAAAGGAAGTTATTTTTCTTTCTCCCGTAAAATTCTCATTTATAGACTTGACCGGTTCTTGTTCCAAACTGTTCATAAACTACAAAGCATTTAGTTAAAATATATTATAAAGAGAGATACTTAAATAGCATCTATTAACATGTGATTATCAGACAACGTAAAGGGTTGTTTAAATTGTTGTACTAGGATGGATAAAACTTTCGCACGTATAAAAATACAAGAGAAGTTCGCATGTATGTCACTTGTTAAATTTATTCTTAAATAGTGCACATGCAATTAGTGATTCTGGCATCGGCACAGTGATAAAACGAATACATGGAAATTGATTGCTCCATAAAATTGCCGTTTGAATCATTTAATTTTAATAGTTGTTTTCATCCTTGCAAGTAGATTATCATAAATTAATTTATATTCCTGTTTTATATATATTTAACAAGTTATTCATACTATAATTGTAAATACGTTAGATCAATTCGAACATAGATATTTGAGCAATGCTGTTACTAATCTACACTTTATAAAATAATATAATGAAATGTAAGATTGCCTATAGACACATCCATCAACATTCATGAAGAAAATATAACAAGTAAAGAGCAAGGCCTAAACCTATCTTGGGTTAAGCCATCTCGTGTTTACTTTCTTTATTTATCAAATGAATAACATTAAATAAGGAATCGGTATTTAAATTATTAAACATACTCGAGTCAGCTACCTAAGGAAATTCTGAAAAAAAATATATAAATTTCGAAGGTATTCATGGCATTCGTAGTTCCATTTTCAGAATGTAAATATTGATATCACTATTTATGCCCCCAGAGGAAATATATACTCGTCTCAACGTAACAAAAACAGAAATAAAAGTTGCACCTTTCACTTATGTGCAATAACAGATATCATTCAGAAACATCACCACTAGTCGAAGTTTAGGACTTTATTGAAGCATTTGAGAACACAAACCTTCCTTCAGATATAATTTAGGCGACTGTCATTACCAGAGTAAACAGAGAATTATAATGTATTTTTATCACATCAAAAATAAAAAAAATCTTTTGTAATATCTATAGAATATCTATACAGGATAACTATAATGTAATATTTATAGAGTGCTAAGAACCTATAGTAATTCTTAATAATAATTTTTTTCATTATATTTCATAGGTTTTTATGGTCCTCCAGTGTACCAACCGCCCGCGGGAGGATATGGTATGTTTAGTAATAATTAAGACAAAACTGTATAGTTTATCTATCAATGTGGAAATTAAACTTCCTTGTTATTTATTTAAAGAAAATAGTTTGAACATAGACTCTTTTGAAAATTAATACATGCGTGCAAATAGATCTGTGTTATTTAGTTTTGAAGTTTAATGAAGCTGGAAAGTATCATCTCAGATATAGTGATAGTTAAAGTGCAGATAGTTTGTGTACATTCACAAACAAAACTGCTTTTTGTTCTGAATAAAACATTATTTTTTGTTTGAGTAATGTCAGCGATTCTGGTCTAATGTAGACACAAATAAGCTGAATGAATGGACGGAAAATGAAGCAATTTCATATCTTACTTGAATGAAACTATTATACTACATGATTTGATATACGTACTATAATTAAATGGTTTTAGAACCGTTTGTTGACAATATTTATTGAAACCAACATATCGACGGTAGTTTGCAGCTATCCAGTAGCTAAAAATACTATTGTCGCCTTTTGGCATGTTGGTATGCAGCAAACTTCGGTTTACATAATGCAGTGACCATTTAATTGTAATGAGAGAGAGCTTTCAGCTCTTTTCTCTCAAGAAAGGTTCTCGTCACATGTGAAATTGCATTTTTCCACAGGCACGAAAAAGCTCCGAAGTACCATCGATATGAAACTGACTATTCTAAGGTCTTATGTTGTTTTCGTGATATTACTCGAGTTTTCTTAAAATATTCTAATTGACCTTTTAAGTCACTGAATGAGAGTCAATAAAAACTTATGTTAAACTTTACTTTTTAATATTCACATTTGCTCTGAACTCTAATTGCCCAGAGAGCATTGCATTCTAAATAAGTAATATAGTTCTATAAATAATTAATTAGTAATACGGTACGAGACACAAACGCTTTGATGTTCTTAAAATTCGTTACCACATTTTCGGATATATTTGCGGATACTAGGAAGAAATGTTTTTTTCAAACAAGCTGTTGCATTTTTCAGTTCCCGTAACATACAGCATGATGTCAGGTATGCAAGGACGGCCCATACAACAGTACCCGAACGGTAAGTAATTCTTACAAATAGCTAGAATTTTACTAGATACGAGAAAATATGGAAACTCCATATTATGTTTAACACCACTAGTTTCTTTTAACTAATTAAAATACATTTTAATATATTACGTATAATGTGAATCTCCCTCCCTCTTATGTATATATATCTTCTAAAATTTCAAAGTGATTAAAAATAAACTGATGGAATGTTATAACTATACACTTAGTTTGCTTAATATATTAATTTTAATTATAAGCAAGCGATGAGTGAAGAATGATTTTATATCACACCAATTAACGTTTGAATCTGCAAACATGTTTAATAGAACTAACGTGAATCTTCAGGGATTAAATCCTCTTAATATAGGCCTAATTTTGTACTTCCAAATGGTCTACGTTGTTCAAAGCAATGCTGACCGAATTTAATATTTAAGGATCTAGAAGCAAAGGAATACAAGTGACAAAAGTATCTATTGGCAGTAGAGTACTCGATAAACCCAAAGATATGGGGGAAGCATTTAATAATCCCTTTCTTAACGTGGTTATATTTTCTTAGATCGTGTTTACACAACGTGGAAAAAGGTATCTAAATGAGGAATTACATTGGAGCAAACAATGTATTTAACTCCGATAACAACTGAAGAGTTATACACCCAAATTCATAATCTGTTCAAGACGAATTCATCAGGTATGGATTAAAATTCGTCTATTGTTATTAAAAGGTTTACACATTTAATTGGATATAATATTTACTATCATATAAATATATCTTTTGAATTAGTGGCTTTTCTCAAGAAGGATAAATGTGGCTAAGATTATTCATTGGCACAAAAAGAAGCATTACAGATATGCAGTATTGTCGTCCAATTTCCATTTTATTCCCTTATTTTTTTTTCAAAAATATTTTAATACGCAATGTTGGCACGTTTAAACCACTTTATCTCCAAACAAGTTGATTTTCCTTTGGCAACATGGTTTTCAGAGGGAAAAGCATACTGTACTGTTTGAAGTTATAAACTTTCTCAAATACCTTAAATAAAAGCCAATATGCCATAGATAGATTTTTTGATGGCTTTTGATAACGTAGATCACTTCGCTTTATTAACGAAACTATATCCGTATGGAATCAGAAGTGTATCATTTGATAGGCGTCTAGCGTGCTTTAGTATTTCCTTTAAAAAGCCATACATTCATTTCAATTTTTCCCGGTTTTCTTATTTGAACTATGGTTACTTTATTTCTTAACATATCCATATTTTATGTATTTAAGGTTATAAAAAAACTGAGACTCCTTACTCATAAATTCAAAAGGATATGATAGTGGGAAAAGAATGTAAACCATAATGTTTCCTTCCTTTCTTCTTCGCTGAAAATCTAGATATCGACGCGTCCCGGAAATTATATTCTTGACACTTAGATGCAGATCACAATTCCGGTAAGGTCATGAAATTTCCGGAAAGAATAGCATTCCTAGTATAACACTAATTTATTCTCACCAAATCCTAATAAAAAGTTCATGCACTCGAAATATAATTTTCAAAACAGTGATTCCATTGAGATGTCAATTTGTAACTTTGCACAGAACTATTTGAAATATGAATATATAAAAGCATGTTTGAAAACGTCATCATTTTTGTATATTCGTATTATCGTAATTTAAAAAATTCAAAGGAACATTCGTATTAAACTCTATCAAATATGTAGAGAACACTGTGTTTAATTTTGCAAAATCTTAATTCTCAGTTGAGATAATATGTTTTATATTATACTATTCGGTGACATACAAATCTTTATTTTTTATAAGTTTTGTACCCCGATAACTCAAACATGGGAGGACGTAAATGTCTAACATTTAAGATTTTGAGCTAAATGTGGACCACTGATTAAGTCTATAAATATTTCACAAAATTAGATCAGTAAATTTTTATTCAAATTGTACCATTTAATATGAAAAGACCATAAGGTATTCCTATGGATTATATTCCATGATACTTTTTTAAGTAACAGTAGCCAGAATTGTACCTTTCCAGGAGAGCAAGAAAAAATCGTTTCCATAGTCCATAATTTCGGCTGCAGTTCACTGCATTTCTGATCAAATCTGTCCACACATGAATTGTGCAACCAGATTATTTGAGTAGTGAATTTCAGCTAATATTATGGATTTTCTTGTTCGTTTGAAAAAAAACTAATATTTTTGACTGCAGTTGATTCTGTAAACCAGTCCTTTAATTGTAGTCAGAATGTAATTTGTCATTTCCAACATAACTACTTAAATCAGTACTTGTGGCTTAGGAAACATCTGACGAATATAGCATTATAACAATAGTTTACGGCTGACATTGAGACTAACATGTTTTAGTAAGACTCGAGAGTAACAAACGAGGTTACTAACTTTAATTTTTACCAGGAAAAATATCTTCTTCTTCCTTCTGTAGCAGATAGTGCAGAAAAATAATTAGTACAAAGGCACTGTAGTATAATATATTTTGAGTCCCATAAATGAAAGTTGTCAATAAAGTTCTCATATATTCGAGCAAGAATAGTAAGTAAATCAATAAACAGAGATAAGAATAACAACCATTTGGAAAACCCTACTAAAATATGGCGTGTTGCATTTACATAACAACCTATTTCGATAATCAAGAAATAGGAGATTTGAGGCGTCCAAGCATTATACGTTGCAAAATTATATAACAAAAAACGACAACTTTTCAAAGCCAGGCCAAATGTGGAACGAATATCTTACAAAGGTGGATAAGTATTACTTTACCAAATATTAACCTTCTTGCAAGAAGGCTATTGGAAAAAGATAAACATTATGGATTTTTTTTACTGTCAATTATTATTCTATCCTTTAGTTTCTTACGATAATTAAATAATTATCTAGACGGTTTGGGATCTGAAAATCTTCCTAATCTATTAGAAAATTAACTCAGCAATTCCAATATTATAATTTCAGTTCTTTTGGAACGAGCACTAGTTTGGAAACTGTAAAGATTGGAAATAGTTTTCAGAAAACAAGAACAGAACTCACAAAATCAGCTTCGGTTTGATACGCACATAGGTGACTCGGTGCGAAACCTGACCTTATTCACCTGGCTTTGACTGGCTTGACCAGATCGACCCGTCTTGTCAAAAATGATAAAACAATCTTTGTAATCTTGCAATGCCTCGGACTACGTGATTATCTCAGTTGGAGGATATTTTCATACAGCTGAGGGTGTTTTTTTGTAGTTTTCGGGTAAATGAGACTATTTCCGTGTGTTAACGAAACTTTACGGATTCTTTTTCTTTTTGTGCTCTTTGAATAAAATTTGTGTATCGGTCATCCCATGAGAGAAAAACGTCAAACGTAATTGTGTATACTAGGAAAAGAATACATCTTTGCTCTGCCTTCCGGGGTATCAAGTCGAAGTCGGCTCAAAGTGTCAAGCTGGATTCGAAGCATAGTATCAGTGTCCCGGTCCATAACGTGTCCCAATTATTCGTTTCAGCGTTTCACCAAACACTATTAAGAACTCATAAGATCACAGAATCTACTGCCAAACGCTAAGGATGTTAAACATTCCAAACCGAAAGACATCTGCAAAATAAGATAATTAAAAGCCAATACAAGTACATTAAAATAGGTAGATTAGTACACTATTACACATTGATATCATCAAAATTTTCTCAGCTTTGCATGTGGGAATGCAATGTTAACAGCACTATTAGAAATATTTTTGAGGGTTACTGTCCCTGATGTTACATAATTAATGTTTTCGTGTAAGTCATTTGGTCATCAACGTCATCACTAGCGCTTTGCTAAAACCGATAGGTTTATTAATGCATGCTGTGGTTTTTGCAATCATCCTAATACTGTAGTAATGTACGGTTTATCTTCTTTAAAATGTCAACAAAGAACATTTAATTCCTAATGATTCCAAAGCAAACGTGTATTTGCACTTTACATCACTCTTTTGATTTTGTTGTTAACCTGCCGTTTCTGTGCAAATATCCATGGATATTTACTTTTAAGAAAGATTGTATTTGTAAGTCTTGAAGTTTTTTTAATAGAAGTTTCTATAGTTCTTACCACACAACAAATCACGTATTTATTGTTTGAAAGCAACACATCTTTACAAAATATGCATTTAAAAATAAAATGTTTGTTGGTTGTACAGGCATCTTTGTCTGAAGCTTGTCTCAAATGCGTGAGGGTGTCAATAGTGATTAATCTTCCGGAAATAGGTATGCACAAGATAAATCTGTAGAATTTAGTTGTGAAGCTATAAAAGCTTTCACGTTGAAGAACTAAGATTTATCACCTAGTCATAAATACTGAAAAATCACAGTCAGAATGGACTCCATCAGGAATTTAGCGAAGTGCCATTGCATTGAGAAGCCTGGATTAGAGCACGATTGCAGCTCTACAAAAGACGTATAAAAATTCCTATTTCCGTAGTGAAGACAACAATGTAGAATTTAGGAATTGTTTCATTAAGATTTTCTGTAGTTTACGAATTTGAGCTTTGAGCAATTGTAGTGAAGATTGTAGCAAGCAATGACATCATGAATGGGGAGACCTGCCTGTTTTTTATATAAATAATGAATGAAGAGCAAGTTTTTAGGAATACTATAGTATTAATTAGAAGTAACAATTAAAAAAAATACAAAATCAACATATTAATACCATATACCTCATAATAAGTAGACTTAGAAGGCTTACCCTTTTCTGTCTTTACTAATACTGATGGATTTTTGTTCAGAGCACGTGATTATGAATTCATCCGCTAGGTAGCTCTGGCATATACGTCATATTCTATTGTGAGATATGTTAAGTTTATCTATTAGAGGTCTATGTTAATACGTCTTAATTTAATTTTTCAGTGCCTCAGCAACGTCCTATTGGAACAGGTAATATTTTGTGTAACAATTGTATAAAATCAAAATTTTCCTAACATATAAACAATTTAAGTTCTGAGAAGGGTATCCAAATCAAAGAAAATTAATTCATAAAAGAATCATTTTAGGACATCGAGAAATCGACTACTACAGAAAATACACAAAAGAGGTTTTCAGTAATGCACCGACTGACTATGATACACTAAAATTTTATTTACAAATGTTAAAAGAGGAAGTAATGGTTAAACATAAAAATAATATCTTATATAATTGGTACTTTATTCATTCCTTCAGTATTCATTAAAGCTAAAAACAGGCCATGATACATCAGATACCCCTACTGTCGCTAGTAAAATTTTTAAATGTATTTGTTATAAAATTTAGTATTATTTGCATCCAAAACTACAGGTAGCATTAAATGATATAAAATCTTTAGATTTTGAGCACATAACATTTCAACTTCTTTCGGCGATTAGTAGAATACAATCGTTCTGAATATATTAAAAATTGAAATGAAGTTCTTACTTACTTAATTTATGGCTTGCGGAACTCTCAAATTCATGACTGCAGTAACAAATGTTCGTCATAGGATTCTATCCTGATCAATATCAAGTATCAAGACAGTTATCATCACAAACAACTACTGTTTGAAGATCCCTTCCAATATTATCCTCCAATGTCGCCTCCCCCATGCCAACGGTATCTTTCTAGCTGGACTTGCAACCAAGAACTAAATTTCCCCCATCCCAGCTGTATATGTATATTATTGTTTTCAGTTTATCTGTAGTTTCCAAACGTAAACATTCAAACTTGAGCAGTTATAGTGAAGTTTAGGAGATACGATGACATCCGAATTGGGAGACCTGGCTATTACTATCTTTACATATTTATCAAAGCGCCACTTTTTATGTACTTTGAATTATTAAACATAGTAACTACTTGTATTAAAATACAGGATCAACTTTTAACTTTTCAGTGCCTCAGCCACGTCCAACACCTATCGGAATAGGTAATTTGTTATGTAATAAACTAATCTAATCGTAATCGGCGTAACACATAAGCAACGTAATTTCTAAAAGTGGTATGCGCATAAAAGTGAACGGACTCTTAAAGCAATGAAATATAGACCATCGAAATAGTTACTACTGCATACAATACACAAAACAGAATCTCAGTAAGGTACAATTTGATACGAGTATTATGAGTTAGTACGATTTTATCAACGAATATTCAGAGAAAACTTAATAGCTGAAGACGGTCATTATGACATTTTGTTTCGGCGCTAGAGGGCTCCAAAGACGTCGAAAACTGTATTGTAAGGCGATTGATATCGAACATTAATACTTAAAGAGCTGACGGTTCGTCGTTTCGTCAAACAAACCAGACTTGCTCGTTCAGAAAATGCACATGTCACAAGTGAGGAGTAAATGCGCGAAGGATTCCCCCAGTGAACTGAGAGATTCTCTAAGAATTGGACAACAAAAGTGGATCGAACAGAGCCTTTGGAGGATCACTTCCTACCAGACAACAACTCTACGTTGATTGCAAGTCTGATGTGAGGCTTCGCTGTAGCAACAAGTCATGGTGTGGTAGGAACGTATTACGTGCCGTGGTTATGAGCTAATTAATGTGCATTCATACATTTATTTGGGTCAGTGTAACTTACAGCATTGATAAATACAGCATTGATAAATACAGCATTGGTTATCATGAATAGATGTACAAAAAGTGTAACGTAAGACAAGTATTGTACAATGCGTGAACATGACCTATCGTGTGATAGCGCTTAACATGAGATGTGACGCTGTGCCTCATGTACCCTTATGTTGTGTTACGGAAGTTGTTCAAAGTGGCCACCTTGCACCATATTACATTTGCGATATTTCCAAAGAAGGGATTCTCAAACACTTGCCAAAATTTCAGGATTACTTCGGATGTAATTAAACGTGTCCCTAATCATTGCAATAAGCTCATCGCTAATACTAACTGCAGTGGGGTATACCAGACGTTTGACATACCCCCACAAAAATAAATCATGCAGGGATAAGTCCAGAGAACGTGCTGAGCATGCGACAGGCTCTCCTCGTCCAAAACACCGGCCTCCGTAGGTGTTTGTGAGGTGTTCGTGCACATCCATAACAGGTATTTACGCCTCATCACCACCATGGGTGTGTAAATGGATGCCTATGTCTCTATGGAGCACTAAATCCATGTTTCTTTCAACATCTGCTATTACTTCAGGTGCCATTATAACCACGCATAACATTATTTATTCCTTCCCCATCTTGCATCTGTGCGAGGTATCGACTTGCAACCAATGTGGTGTTGTTCTCCTGTAGGAAGTCTTCCTCTAGATGTTTTGTCTGACTCAATTTCGCTACAGTTTTTGTGGAATCCCTCTCGTACTTTTCCCTCACTTCTGATGCGTATTTTCTGAATTTGCTATTCTGGTTTCTTTGACGAAACGACGAGTCGTCAGCTCTCTAGTGTTCGAAATCAATCGCCTTGCAATAAGAGTTTTAGACATCTTTTGGGGTCATCTAGCGCCGAAACTACGTATCATACGGCGCGTGTTTATGTGAACCATTTTTTTTTTATTATTTTGATATCAGGATTCATCTCCCGAAGTTTGTATCAGAGGTCTTAAACCACCTTATATAATAGCTAGTTTATTTAAACGTTTAGTGCTCACTAAATGTAAATACATGCTACATATCTTCAGGATACCCATACTCTCACCAGTGCAGTATTTGTATTGCGTTCTGAAATAAATTTAGAATTATTCGCATTTACAATTATTTCTTCTGAAGTAATAGTTAATGATGGATAACCATAAGATTTTGAGTAAATAAAATTGTATTTTTATTTCAATTAAAATAATAAAATTATTCTAAATATAATTAAGATTAAAATAAGCTAAATTTACATTTATGTTATTTATTTTAGCAAGATTGTTTATCGTACTTACTTATTTACTTTGGTCTACATACTTGTGGGTTTCTATTCAGATCTCAAATGAAATTACTTGGTTTGTAGGGGCCCTATATATTTTCTGTATGTACTATTTTAATTAATTTGTCTACCTGTATCATGATGATTTATTAGTATTTCCCTCCAAGTTATTAATCTTAACATGGGGTCCTCTTTTCCTTGTATGCGTATTATCAGTTTTACTAGTCTCTTTGTAAATACCTTAACTATGTGTGGTTCCTTATTCCTAGACTTCAGTTAATGTGTGTCTTATTCTGCATTTTCCTACTTCCTTTTCCTCCACATTTTAGAATATTTTTATTGGAACTATATTTACAAAGAACATCAACATATACGTCTTTAAAGCACACTTGTCTCATGTTCATTTTTAAAAATCAAAAATGAGTTATCCATTAACTGTGGTAGTTCAGAAGCATATCTTTATTCTAATATTTACGAAGAAGCTAAAATAAAACTGTATCTATTCACAAGGCTTCAATTAAAAAAATATATATAATTTCATTATTTTTAAAGGAAGTTTCAATCTTCAAATTGGTCTTCTGTACAGTTTGCAATGTGCATAAGACCAGCGTGTTCAAAAAACGCTATTTTGGTTGCGTTCAAAAACCTGCTATATGATATTTTAGTAGAAATTGAGATCCACAATGCAAAATTTCGATATGGTGTAAAGCACCCCAAACCTAATGATCCCAAAAGTGGATCACACAAACAAATAGGGTCGCCAGGAGCCTAGAGTACCCACGTAACGCATCTAACTTAACCTCTAGCTCCAAACATTTTCTACACCCCAGACGAGCGGCGCAGAAATGCCTTCCAGATTTAAGAATATCTGGGAAAGAGGATTCCAGATCCTTGTGATCACTGTAAAAAAAAATAATTTAGATCGAGGGAGGAAATACCGGTAAGGCGACACCTCCAATCTTTTAATTAGATCGTCAGTTCATACTCCGAAGTATCAGCTGGTTCAGATTAGCGACAGATTAAGAAAGAAAAACGCAAATCTTTACTTGGGAAATAATCTTACGCAAAGCGACTCATATGTGACTCATACTGTGTCTTTACTCACTTCGAAGTCTACAGGGTGGCAAGAGACCATGTCTTACCTTTACCTTAGTAGGGCCCACACCTGTAGTCCGGAATCGCAATTCCTGAAATAAAGACGAGCGAACACAAGGAATGACGGTCGCAACTCAATCCAAACGTAGTGTCATAACGCAAAACGCAAATAATATTTATTCACACAAATCACATGCTGGAGTCACTTCATATTTCAACGCAGAAATAACCAGAAATTCAATATATAGTTCCTTTCCCAAGTCATCACTTCTCAGCTGGCGAAATAATCCTACCACTGGTCCACGGATTTATGAACCGATCTAATCTAATTAAAATAACATCACTTAAAACGATAGGTTTACCGAAACACAGAAATAATATAGTATCAATTGCTGTCAACTTCACGTAACGATTCATAGCTAATTTCGAATAGATATCAAAACAAATATTAAATAACTCACTGCACATTGTAAATATTACCAAACACTGTACGAGGATTATGAACTAATGCCTTAGATTGTACCTGGTTAACTGAGATTTTTCTACACTACATTCACTGAATATAAACTCAAGATTGTTTTCGAAGAAATATAAAAATTTCAGATTTCAATTCATTGCTTCGAATTTACATATTTCACGCTTTCGGCTATGATAATTTTATCAGAATCTGAACAGAATTACTGTTGAATTGTAAAAGAAACAAATTTGAATCGCTGGTATAGATGAATTAAGCAGAACTGAAAGTTATGTAGTCACACATTAATGTCCATAATTTCTGTAATAATTAACAAATTTCGTTGATATTTTCACGAATTATTTCCGAAATATTGTTGTACAATTTAGAAAAAGTTTTAGTACAGTATTACTGACACAAAAGAAGTTCTAGTCCAAAATGCATGGTAACGAAAGAATCACTTTAACCTTAATAATTTTGTGACGTCATTACAGACGATTACTACGTTATACAAAAGACGTTCTGAATAAATTTTGAAAATACAAATATTGTTATAAAATATGATTTTTTCATTGGAGAATAGTGGCTGGAGTTGAAACCAAAATTTATCGAACCATGTCGAATAATATAAAATTTACTATTAGCATCAAAGCGGTACGCAAAAATAGTGGAGCAGACATGTTGCTAATTTGATCAAGTATGGAAATTATGCGGTAGCTGTCAAACATGGCTAACCGGGAATTTCGAATAGATATGGAAAACTGGAGACGAGAAATTGGCATATGATTATTAAAATCCAACGAACCGATATTTATAATGCAAGAATTCGGTCAATAGCGGCCCCATACTAAAATTTAGAACATATTGAACATTTTGACAAATAATCTCAAAAACCAAAATATTAAAATTTAACACGGTGAAAATTCCGAAATGAGCCAAAAACAAGTCACGAAGCATTGACTAGGGCCAATCAAAAACAAGCGTTAGATCCAAGTCATTGCTGCGTGACTATCGAAAACGTGAATGGATAACGATTAAAAATCTAAAGAAAAATCCAAGCGGAACACGCTCAAAGAGTCTAAAACCAACCAAACAGAAAGAGCTGAAGAGAACACACTGAAAGAAAACAAAACGGAGACTAAGAAAATAAAAGGGGAGAAAATAAAATATAAAAATGGAACAGCAACTAGGCTGTTACAATGGCAAATTTGAATCGTCCATTAAAATTTGATTCATGAATTTTAGTTTCGTTGTTGTTATAAAATGCAACACAAACCACTGTGTACAGTAACGTCAGAACTTAGACTTTAAATCCGCCATATTAAAGAGGAAGCATACAGAGCATTGTCATAAACATTACAATAGAACTGCCATGTGAAGTGTGTAATACGTAGTTCTTTTTCATAAAAAAATGAGCTAATTTAGATTGCATCTGGGTACATATGTATGATGAACGTTGATCATGTTTTTCATTTCTCATGGGAAGTTGTAGTTTTTGCACATATCAGTTTTTCTAGGCACAACGACGCTTTATTCTTTTATTTCTTTTTTCAAATTATGTAGAGCAAAATATGGTTGGTAAAATTCTGATCTCGAGTTCTGTTTCTGGAAGACATTAGATTAGAATACAAATTTAGCGACTAAACACCAGTTCAAACTAGTAATACGTGTATGGAATTTAAATAACTGTTTCGAATGTGTTTAAAACGAGAGTCTAATATTTTGAATAAGAATGTTGTTAAGACACAAAAAAAATAAAAAAATATTGGTCTTACCAGACAAGTCACACTTAGTCTTTGTTAACATTTTGAAATGAATAACTGTTTTCAAATAACTCACTTGCTGTGTGCTTCTACTTATTACAATTTAAGTCCTGAATTGCAAAAGATCCCAAGTCCACCAGTGTATGTTTCAGACTAAATATACTTTGTTAAACTTTATTTAATATGGGCCAGTCAAGCAACTCTTGCCTTCGGCCCGTCATAGTTATTCGTCACGTCCTAGTTAAAAGACACCCGTCCCCCGGCTGGGACTCGTACCCTGGACCTACGAGTTGTTGACCTAACGCCTTAGACCACACAGCTAGCTGGTCAGCATTTTTTTTTTAAGTAGGAACAAAAACAGTCCAAGTTCTTGGTATGTTATTCTATTATTGTTAAATTGTTTTGTATTGAAACTGTGTTTGAGTTGGGATTAGGATGTAATATTTATGCAAGTGGATAATCATTGTAATATAGAAATCATTTCGTATATATAAATACGGAGAAAGTGGACGGGATTTTTTTTGCAATTCAAGTCTTCAATTTCGCCTTCCTATTTTTCTTGACTAGAGTTAACTTCAATAGTGTCAATTAAAACATGTTATGTATCTAATAATTGTTTACATTCCAACAGCAGGGATGGGTGGAAATCACTTTGGAACGGGCAGAGAAGGCTATATTCCACCTCAAGGCGGGGCTGGTAGCCAAGGTTGGGCCAATGCTCAAGGTGTAGCTGGTAGTCAAGGAGGAGGATATGCACAAGGTGTAGCAGGTGCTCAAGGATGGAGTGGTGGCCAAGGTGGAGGAGCAATTGGACAAGGTGTAGCTGGTGGTCAAGGTTGGGGTAGCCAAGGTGGTGCTGTTGGACAAGCAGGAGGAATAACCCAAGGATCTGCAGGTGGTTCCGGATGGGCTGGTGGTCAAGCTAGTGCAACGGGAGTAGCTGGAGGACAAGGTTGGCCAGGCGGTCAAGGTGGAGCCACGGACCAAGTTGGAGCAGGTGGTCAAGGATGGGGTGCTGGAAATAGTCAGTCGGGTGCAATTGGACAAGGTGGAGGAGGTGGTCAGGCTTGGGGCGGTGGACAAGCTGGAGTCGGTACTCAGGGTGTAGGGGGACAAGGGTGGGGAGGTGCTCAAAGCACAGCAGGAGCCCAAGGTGAGGCAATAGGAATAAGTGGAGCACCTAATCAAGGTTGGTTGGGCGGTCAAGCCTCCGCTGGTGCTCAAGCAGTGGCAGGTTCTCAAGGTGGAGCAGTTAATCCCAGTGTCGGATTAAGCCAAAGTGGAGCAATTAGCCAGGCAGAAGCAGTTAATCCAGGTGGACCAATTAGTGGCCAAAGTGGACTTGGTGGTGCTGGTGGAGGGGCTCCAGCAATATCACAAGGTCCAACAGCTTTCCAAGGTGGAAGCAGCAGTCCACTAGCACCAAGTGCAGGACTAGGTGAATGTAAGTAACCTTTGAAAATTGTACCTGTTGTAACATAATGTAACTAACTAACTAGCTCTATGGCTTATGGAACTCGCAAGTTCGTCGCCGTAGTAACAAACGTTCCCCTTTGGATTCTATCCTAGGCAATATCAAGTCAGTTTTCATAACGAACAACTATTTCTAGAAGATCTCTTCTAATATTGTCTTCCCAACGACGTCTCGGCCTTCCCGATGGCCTCTTTCCATCCACCCTACCAGCTAGGATCTTCGTTTTTTCCCCATCCGAGCTACATGGACTGCCCACCTTAGTCGTCGCGATTTTATTTTTACATCTGGTGAATCGTACAGTCCGAGGAGTTCTTCATTATGCAGTCTCCTCCACTATCCAGTCATCTCGTCGCTTCTGTGGATTCTGTGATACGAATAAATTGACATGGTGTATTCCTACTTCTGTAACATTAGGTAATTTGTTTGACTATCAATTTGGCAGAAGAAGTGACAATCACATGGAGTAGATAAGTGTGTTCCTGAGGAAGGGTTTTATACCGCAATTCATTGAGAATCTGCATTGCCGTTGTACTACGAGCAGATGTGCATTGTTGTGCAACGTGGAAAGACTGTCTTCTGACCATTTCACGGGGACAAACAATGGTGCATTTTATATGGTTGAGTATACTCAGTAACAGTTTAGCAAAGATGAAGCAATGCGTGATTAATCGCAGCAACTACCACACAATCAGCAACCTTTCGGGGGGCAGCCCACTGGATGTTGATATCCATCCACCCGTTGCTCTGGCGGTTTATTGGCATATCATATTTATTTGCTTTCGAATCATATCTGTTTGATGCCCCGATGCAGAGCTCCTTCCTCTTTATTCCTATTAAAATATCCACAATATTCTTGTTGACGAATATAAATTCGCATGGAACATGTATGTAACATTTACACCTTACCGTGAGCTTAGAGGCGCCGAAAAGTAGTGGTATGGTGTAAACCAGATACACCTACAATGGCACGGACACTTAGTTATGTGTCTGTCGGGACGACATTCTTCATATTAAACTGCTGTCGTTCGATGATAACTTTAATAATTATATTGCAGGAACAAATCTCTACAGATCGCCGCCCTACGTGCTGAAGAAAAAACAAAGAAACAAAAAAAAAACATTAGTATTATTTCCCGCAATTTGTCGAATGTACCAGTTTAGTTGAATGTCATAAGGGACAGGACCTCGCAATTTTGTGTTCTTCATGGTACTTCTTGGACAGCGTTATATTTACTGAACGGCTACATATCGCACTCCACCTGGTTTACATGTATTGGGGTTCTGAAATGAACACGTGACTTTGGTTGTCCAATACAGGAAATCAACCATGTATGTTTTCTCACCATACTTGAAATACAACAAAACATTATGTTGTTGAAACAATTCCATAAACTTTAGTTTGATTGTGTCAGAAAACTTAACATGTAATATACACATATGAAAATTGTTCGTACATTTCCCGTGTGTATATGAAACAAAATAAAAATCTTTTATAGCACATACAACGCAAAATTAAATAAAAACATACATTAGGTTAAAATACGTTTCCGTTGTTTGCAGCCCGCGCCAGAGGTACGGAGCTTGAAGATATTTCATGATTTAATATGTGTTTACTGTAAATATTTATTAAATGAGTTTGCTCCTTAAACTAGTAAAGTAGTCCTTGTATTACGGAATGAATTCGAATAAAAATCGAACTAATATAAAATCTACAGTATGCATAAAGTAATATCGAATCTAAACTTATCAAAGCATTAGAATGAGTTTTTGCTACAAGATGAAGGTAAAAATAATAAGAAATGCATGCATAATTTTCTCTCGTATATCTACAATTTCGATTTTCATATGCCTTTTTACGTCCTTATTTGTCAAGGTATTTCGTCATTTGTGATAATGCAATGCTAAGTTTGGGATCCCCAAATCTTTAATTTTGTGTTTTTTTAGGAACATTTTCGAGGTTTCGTGTGTAATTATCTGCAAAATTGAAAACCTGAGTTCCAAATCACCTGAAGTCCACTGGAGTATTTTTTCAGGAGGAACACAAAACATTCCAAGGACTTTGGATGTTATTCTATTCAGCCGAAATTATTTTGTATTAAGAAAACTATTTGACTTGGAGTTAGGATGTAATGTTATGCAAGTGGATAGCCCATGACATTTAAATCCGGACGAACAGAAAAAATGAAAATACGAAAATTGTAAACTTGGGATGTTTTGTAATTCAAATATTCAGTTATAGCAGTAAAGTTTTTTTATTTAACTTTTAAGACATTTATGGAATCTTGGCTCAGCCAGAATGGATGATGATGTGATGAATTGGTAGAATAAAAAAGTAGAAAGAAACGGGAGAATGAAACTCAAGCATACGGTGTATGTCGAGCACGAAGTCCACATGACATGAACATGGTTCCAACTGACAACTCCTAGCACCAGAGGTCAGACCTCTACCATTTATCCAACTCGGCTTACGACAGTAAGTATATCATACTCTGTCTAAAAGGGAAAGTATGTCTACGTATGTGATAGGAATACAGATTCTTACCGTTTCACGTGCCTTCTATAATCTCTGTATGAAATCCTTTATAGACTCGGCAGCTAATTTATGTAAATTGAAATCTTGATCTAATTTGCGGTGAAATGGTATCGCTAACGTGAAAAAAAGCAATGTTGCACTGATTTCTCCTAAATTGGGCGTCATAAAAATGATTTTAAAAACTTTGGCGGAGTAACAACATGAATTATATTTAAATTTTTATGTTAACACAAACATTCCAATAGCAATGGAAAGATTTTTCGCAAGCAGTTTATCCCAAGTTTACCAGATGTGCATTTGTGAAGTAGATACCTGTTGGGTATCCCGTGATATACGCAGTCAGACAATTAAAACATTATGATTTCTTCAAAAATAGGTGTTTGATAGACAAGTTTTCAATCAACTTATTTCCCGGCAGATTTATTTTGTTAAAAAAATCGCTTTAAGGAAATGTATTTTTAAAAAGAAAGGAATAATTTTAGTGTTCCTTACGAACCTTTCGCTCCTTCCCGTGGACGTAGTCATCAATGTCGAGTTTTCTTGATATCCACTGAAAATAACAATATTTCTCACCCCTAAATATACTGAAAAAAAAATCTGGCGAAAACACCAAGGCAAAAGATGAATCGGCCGTCACTGGTACAACTTTAAATATCTCGATGTAAATAGCTATAGACCTTGAACATTCTTTCGCCGTTGTCTGAAATGATTTGCGATATATTACATGCTATTTATTAAAAATGAACTTAATTTGAGCTTTTTCTTCACCTTTGGACAAATCAAATTTATTTGTTGCTGAAATGTGTGCGAAATCTGTTGCTATTAATATATTACTTGTTTGGTATTTCAGCAAAGGGTAAAGGCGGAGAGAATGCAGCCGCTTCTTCAGCAGCAGCGACCGCCATTGAGAATGGTATGTATACGTTATCGAAACACAAATTGCATTCGTTTAGTTTTAGGATTTGTTCTCTAAGGCCAACACTACTGAATCCCTAATGGATCTATAAGTATTCCGAGTTTATGACAATATAATTAGGCGATATGTATTATTTTTGTGCGGTGATTACCAAATTATTGGTAGTTTCTTGAATATAGAAGGAAAAATATTTGGCATATATTCTAGGCAAATAAGAACTAAACAAGTGAAAACGTTTCGAAACTATCTTCCATATAGGTCATTTCTCGGTCTTTTAGGGGTGTTTCCTTACTTACAATACACGGGCTAAAATACAGAATGCTCCCTCATCATTTGGACTAGTTAAGTATATATTTACTTCCTACTGTAATTTTAATAGCAGACTAATATAAATAATGCGCGTGCATGATAAATTATTTTTTTTCCTTTCTCTGCAAATTGTTTCTTATAACCACTACAACACTATACAGACAGCAATAAAACGTATGGCCATAGTACATTAGTTTTAACCCGGCATTAGTTGCGAGTGAAATTTCGTTCCACGTTAATATACTGTCATTAGTATTTTCCTTAACTTAAAGGAGACGACTTTGTATCCACCATTCTTAGGCTTAAATCGAAACTTTCATTTTTTCCCGAAAAATGAGGCAACATTAGTAGGTTACTTTAGTGGTTGTTTGCTTTGCGCAAAAGAGGTTCGCGGGCGACTAAATACAGTTGTCGTTTCTGCCATTGCAATAATAGAAGTCCTACTTCATTTTTTATTGCATTTTGTGACAATAGCGGACAATGTGTGACAATATTCAGGCTCAAAATATAACAAAAATATATTTTTAAAATTTATTGCGCATGTTTGATGTGCTTTCATTAATGTACGGATAAAATTCCCCATACGATTAAGTGCACAACCCTTGGTAGGCGACTAACGCCAGATTTATGAAGGAATCTTGAATTTTTGATTCGTGGACAATTATTTGTCATTTCAATGTTTTACCTTTTTAATATAAAGCAATATTGGTTTTAAAATGGCAAAGAAATAGTCTGATTGAAGTGTTTGTGGTAAGTGAATCCCTCCATGTTACACTTAGGTAAAACTAGGTAGTACTTAAAACGTAGTTTACTGTAGTATCGTAATTTATATTGATAGGAACTTAACACAATTTGGACAACATTACCCAACCCTAACACTGAAGTAATAAGATCCACCCATTCTAACTTCTCCGCATCCATTTCTTTAATGGTTTGAACTGCATTGGTATTCTATTTTGGCATTGTTATTGTATTTGCTACTAGTCTGTAAAATATAACGGGGCCTTCACGGTCTTTCCTGTGTCAGGAGTGCTGGTAGACACATGCGTCATTCTGTGTCAATGTTGTCATCCTCAGAGCTCTAGTTTCTGCTAATGTACCATCGGTACCAGAACCATCTGGCTCTAGCCGCTCCAACGGTTAGAGACCTGACGGAAAGAGACTAGTTCCATGGAAAAGAGGAAGACCTCTATTATAGGATATCACCTGCTCTGATACTTTCGCCATTTCAAATGCTACTCATTCTTCTTCGAAAGTTTGTGGTGCTGCTACTCGTTGAGAGGACGATAAAAATCGGAAATACTCTAATCTACTTGCTCAGATTATTTTTGTTGCGATCGCAATTGAATCAAGTGGTACTTGGGCATGGCAGGCCTCAATTTTATTAAAGAGGTTGATCGGCGAATACAGATCGTTTCGGGGGATGTCCGCGGGACCAAATTCCTAATCCAGCCCGTCAGTATCGCAATTCAACGAATTAATGTATCTTCTATTCTTGGTACGTTGCTTCCTGGGAAGGCATTGGATGAGATTTTCGTTCTTTAAAGATGTTTTTTAAAGATTTATTCAAACTTTGTTTAAATTTGATGTTGGTAACATACATTATATGTATTATATTACTTGTTTTCAATTCAATCTCAATTTAATATACTTTCTGCTATATTGTTTCCAAAAAATGTAATACAAAGTCTGCAAAATATAACAACATTATGATGTCTAATTCCTGGAAATTAAATATTTCTTCACAAAGGGCAATAAATATGTTTTATTTGAAGAACTTACTTCCGAAACAGCATATGTCGATTGACGCAAATCTTAGAATTGCAATAAAAATATACATAATATTCCCTGGGAAGGCGAACACAATAAGTGTACAAATGATTTAATGCACTAGCTATTCAGTATCTGAAGTTTCAAAATTAGATAATTGGCACAATTTACAGTGCTCGTCCTAACAGAAAAAACTATGTTTTTATGCCTGGTGTAAAATTTGGGTCACTAAACGTGCACCCGTTTGAAAATAAGCTCATGATTTTTGTGTGCCAAGACAGACTCAGAAATCATCTTTATTGAGTGTTTCGTTGTTGTTTGATGATACATTCACCAGTAAAATTTGAAAAGCACTGAGAATGAAGGTACACTTAAAGTTCATAATATGCCTTTAGTTTTACCACGTCAATAATGCATAATATATCAACTTTTCGGGAAATTAATATGAATTATACCACATTTTAGCGCATAATATATGAACGTTTGGTGTTCTGATACACAATTTATCTACAAAAAGTGCATTATTTAATATTGGCAAATTTACTAATACAGGGTGTCCCAATAAAATGTATACACTCTTTGAATGAATGTAATACTAATAATTATTATAATACGGAAAAGTTTCAAAATAATGTAAACAAATGTAGAAACCAGCCATTTATAGAAATTGTTCAAATTGTTGGCCATTGTGCTCCAGACACAGCTGATAACGCTGACCGATGGAATCCAAAATGTTCCTAATCGTTGCAATTAGTATTTGGGCACATTATTGTTCAATGGCTGCTTTCAACGCATTCATTATAGGTGGTCTTGTGCTATAAACATTGTGCCTCATGTGCCCCCACAGGACAAAAATCCATAAGGGTCAAATCCGGTGAGCGTGGAGGGTACTTGGTACTGCTTCTCCGTCCTATCCAGCTGTTTGTTAGGTGTTCGTCAACTTAGGCCCTTTCGTCGCGATGGTAGTGGGTAGGTACTTCCTCCTGCTGCAAATGCAATTCTTCATCCCTAAACACCTTTTCGATGCGTGACATTGACGAATTCCTGTAGTAAGTTTAAGTAATTTTCATCAGTCACTGCATGGTCAAAAGAGAAATGTACAATCAAACCAAATGCTGATACGCCTGAAAAAGGGACAAAAAGCCATTAATTTAAGCCGTCACACGTGGAAAAAGGACCAAAAGTCATTAGCTTAAGCCATCTCATCTGAAAAAAGGACACAGAGCCATTATTTTAAGCTGTAACACCTGAAAAAAAGTACAAAATGTATGGTAGTTATGAGTTGTTAAAGAGAATATACATTTTATTGGGACACTCTGTAGTGATTTCGAAACGAAGTGTAAATAATTTAAACTATATTAAATATGAACTGAATATGTACAAAATGTTCACCGTGGGCCAGAAACCAATAAAAAGGCATATTGAGCACACTAAAAACTCCAATTTTTACAATATGTTGACATAAAGTTCATTTTTGGTGACTTTTTTGTTCTTTTTGTGCCAGCAAATAATCAGTGTGGTAGTGAAGTGTACTTTGGCAAATGTACTAAAAGTGATCTGAAAACGTGCTCTAGTACATGCGAACTTCGCTAAATGTGAACTTAATGTGAGAAAAATATGAACTAAGGAGAAGTAGCCAATAAAAAGACACATTGGCACACAAGAAACTCACATTTTTTTCAGAAGCTTCACATAAATTTCACATGCGTTCATATAATGTTCATTTCTTGTGAATACTTTGTGTGCTTTTTGTGCTAGAAGATTTTAAATGCACTACCTGACCACCGCTCCTTCGTTAGAAGCTACCGGAAGCTCTAACTCAGGTAGCAATGATACGATTAGTAAATTCACGGAAGATTATTCCAACTACAATAGCTCAATAAGTTTAGTGGCTTCGCCTCAGGAGACTCATGGGTTAGCATCGAGCGGTTGCAAATCCAGACTGACTTTTTTTTTGTTTTTCTTTGGTCTCAGCAGTTTGATCCTGGGATGATACATTCATTACTCTCATGGCTGATTAATTTCCATTTCCTTCTCTTTGTATGTGTCTTGTTAAATTCGCACATAGAATGGTCCCTGAGATATTTTAGGCATTTTGTGCTGAATACATAATGGAAGGGAGTATACAACCCGACCAAACTATTTCTTAGACTCTATCTCATCATCCTTACCATATAACTTCAGGTCAGACTTTGATAAAAGTTTTCAAAGTTTGGTTGGGTGATATCATGAAACAGGGATTAACTTTAGTCCTTCTCTATGATTCGTTCCAGAATTATAGAAGTGTAAATAGAGGATGTTAAATTTAAATCATTAGCTTCAATAGTTCCTACATTTCAGTTGTGATTGTATAAAAAATCATAAAGTATTTAAACAGAGGTAAAAGGAAAACCCGGGATTTTTGAGTTATCTTCAAATATTGTAGGAAATAAGACCAAAATAAAATAATACAGTTTGGATTTTTAAATTATGTTGAAAATATTTTCAAATCTACACTTTCCTATTTTTAATATATTTTTAAATTTTGAAAATATTTTCAAATTTGTAAGTTTTCTAATTTTCAATATACGAACGAGAATTCTCATTTTTTAAAATACAATTTTAATATTTTTCATAATATTAAAAATGAGGCCAAACAGTTTAAACTGGAAACATGAAATTTGTAGAGTACATAAGTTTCATGACGTAAGGTACCACTAAGCAAATATTTTTGGAAATTCTGCTTCAAAAGGAGTGAAATGGGTTTGCAATTATTTTAATATTTAATGTCCATAGCTCGGGATCCCTTAAGTCTACAAAGAAGAAATTTAGTATTTACTCTTTCCTTTTAAAATAAGCAGAAACGTGTTTCAATGTTTTTTATATTGGCTCTAGGAAGGGAGAAAATATAGGGTTTGTTAATCTCTATAGGAAAAATAAGTATAAGGAGAAGAAAATCCTGTATGAATACCTAAAATCCACGCGAGCGAAGCCGCGAGCAATAGCTAGTATGAAATAAAGGCATGCAGCTAAAACCTCCATAAAGGGTAGATAAATATGAAACAAAGAACATATAGCTGTTTCCTTTAAATAATTGTAGTTCCTTCGGTGTGACAATGAAATTAGGGCTGTTCAAAATAATTAGTGTGGTTATAGTTCAAAAACTTGCAAATAACATTTAACTAGAGACAACATCAACATAAAATATGTATACATAAATGAAGTAGTATTTATGGTATATCAGAATTAGAATAAACATTAACCAAGTAGTGCGCAGAACTAAAAGATATATGGTAAAGACTTTCCAATTTAATTTCAGTGAGACTACATTACAGACTTACACAAGTACTCCGACATTTGTGTACGTTTAAAATATAGGTTATTAAAATCAATTTCACCATATCACAATATCCATGGGACAAAGGTGTATCTTAAACATTATGAGTGCAACATGACCATAATCTTGAAATCCCGCTTCTTAGATTTAATTTGAAATCTGGAAATAGGGTTGTATTGTGTCCTTATCAGATATCCCAAGAAAACTTTTCACTAATCCCAAAAGAACCTTTTCACAAATCCCAAAACAACCTTATCACATATACCAATGTGCGATTAGTATAAACTTAAATGCAACATCTTTTTAAGGTATTTGCTGTTCACTTACCGAGCACCAGTATCTCAGTTGGAAAATATTTGCTTAACATTTGAAAGATCCGGGAACGATCCCAGCTGCTGCCCATGTAAACTTAGTTTTTTCCAGGCCAGGTTTAGTTTTCAGTCACACCGGGCAAATGCCAACATTGCACCTATTAACTAGTCCTCGGCCGACTAGTCCTCAGCCGGTTGCCTCTCGAGTGTTCTATCATTGACCAACTACCGCTATCGGCAACTCACTGTGCGAAACATCTGGACTCAGTTGTACCAGTAAACTCTGCAGGATTATTCAGGAGCGCATAGAGATGGCGATGTTGTTCAATAATAGATAACTTAAGACTTCTTCTCCTCGAGAGTTTGGATTCAGATTCGTAGAGTCAAGGGGAAGTGGGCTTTGTCCTCGATAGCAGGGATGATTACAGTGTTGCCATTTTCTCTGTGTCTTTGACACTTCCTTCAATGCATTATCCTTCAAGTGAGCCAGGTTTAATCGCTTGACACCTTGGCAGCAACAGTGCGGAGAAAAGAACGATAACCCTTTTCACATTTATTTATTAATTTACGAATAAGTACCCAATACAGCACATGTTGGCCATTTTACATAGGAACATTAACAAAAGTTAACAACAACAAAAATACAAGCAATATGTACAACAGCGTCAAGATAACAATATTTACAAATACAATTTGTTTATCTGAACCCTAAAAAAAGTGAGGCAAAAATTTCGTGTCTCTGGGAGACAACTATGTTTTGTAGCTATTCTATTTATGAGTGACCTTTGAACAAAGTTTATTCTGGGTTTGTTTACATAAAAGAGGGCTACATTTCGATTTCGTCTGATAGGTACACGATAGTTGATTTGTGACAATAAAGTCTCACATTGAATATTGTTAATAACAATTTTGTATAAGAAAAGAAGATCACCAATGTTGCAACGAGCTCGAGATGATTTTATATTGAATATTTTCATTAAATCCGCATCAGACTACGCACGTTATTCGGGAACTCTGACTTTCACTATGGCAACAAAGAAATTTATAAAATATTTTATTTTAGTAATATGCGTGAGGCATGCCATGGACCATATAGGCGAGCAATATTCAATAGTCGGTGACAACGGTCTTATAACACAAGCTCAGCGCAGACTGATTTCAAATTTCTGTGAAGCGATAGAGCAAACCTTGTTGTATCATAGAACTTCGAGTAATATGAGTAATGTGTTCAGAAAAAGTGAGCTAGCTGTCAATAGTAACACCAAGGTCTCTGAAAGAAGAAACAGCATTTACATTTATATTTTAACAGTGTATGAGTGATGGTTTGTGTCTCTCTTCAGAGAAATGAAAAGAGCTGCATATTTCTGGGTATTTAGTTTTAAATTCGAGGTATCACATCATGTAACAAATTGAGATATGTCATCTTGAAGTCTTAAGGCATGAAGGGGAGTAGAGATTTGTCTGTAAAGTTTACAGTCGTCGGTGAATAGGAAAATATTACTTGAGGAGTCTGCAAAATGCGTAGATAGGTTATCAACATATAATAAAAAATAATAGAGTTCCTAGAACACTCCCTTGAGGAACTCCAGAGAGATCCGGAATGAATCTCGAAGAAGATCGAAAGACTACTACATCTTGTTGCCTATATGAAGATAGTTCTCTACTAGCTGAAGTAGTTTGCCATGAATATTAAACCTAGTAGGTAATTATACAGGGTCTTTCATTAAGAGGAATACTTTTTAAAATTTGAATATAACAAAAACCACGCAACGTATCCTAGTAAATTGTGCTTTATTGTCAAGCTTAGAAATTGCAGTCATATTTTGAACAAAATATCGTTCAAATGTCCACCACGGCTTTGAATACACTGACGCACACGATGGCACCGATTGTAAGTACGGGGCCCAACGTTAGTGGCGTTATGTCTGCGATAGCCTGACGAATGTTCGCCCTTAAATGTTCCAAAGTGCGTACCCTGTAAGCACAGACCTGGGCTTTGATGTAGCCTCACAGAAAAAAAAAGCCGTAGGTGTTAAATCACACGACCGCGACCGTGGCGGCCACATCAGGACTGCATGTTGTGAGATGATCCGGTCGCCAAACTTTACCCTCAGCACCTCTAGCGTAGCATTGGCTGCGTGGCCATCCTGCTGGAACCACATGTTGTCAATATATATGGTCTCAAGTTCTGGCTACAAGAATTTGCGTAACATGGATCTGTAGCGATTACCATAGACGGTAAGTGTTCTTCTCGCAGCATCGCTAAAGAAATAAGGTCCAATGACGCCGCCACGCCATAAACCGCACCACACAGTGAGTTTTTCTGAATGAAATGGCACCTCATGGATCACTTGTGGGTTCTGCTCTCTTCAATAACGACAATTATAAGTATTCACGAATCCACTAAGCGAAAAATGTGCCTCGTCTGAGAAGATGATTTTTCCACTGAAATCAAAATCAGCGTCCAATTACTGTATGGTATAATCAGCGAAGTCACGATGCACTCTGTGATCGTTTGGCTTCAATTCTTGAATCAAAGTAACTTTTTACGGACACAGGCCCAAATCCTTTTGCAAGATTCGACAAGTGGATGTCGCAGATAGTTGCAACCTTTGCGATCGTCTTGAAACTGACACATTTGGATATTCCTCAACACTGGCCACTACTGCTGCGATATTGTTCTCACTGTACGTTGTCTTCTTGCTAGGTGCTGGTCGTGTAGAGTGTATTTCTGCTCAAACTTGGTCACAGTGCAGCGTATATCCTTAATAGAAAACCGGCGATGGCGACCCAATTCCCTGATGAACAAACGATGAACACCCACAACGGACCTGACACTTTGGTAATAATGTTTAATTATGTCTAAACGTTCAGGAAGCGTGAGTCGTTGCGTGATGAAACTGCAAAGTGTGCTGGATATTTTAACACCTGGAAGCACACAAAAAATATATTAGACACTGGACATTGCAAGCTTAAAAAGTATCACATTTAATGCAAGACCCTTTAGATGAGATAAGGATAACTGATGGAATCAAAGGCCTTAGATAGGTCGAAATATAAGACATCTAATTGTGAATTATTGGAGATGCATTGAATCTCATCAGTGAGTAGAGCAGACAGATTGGTCAAGCAAGACCTACCGCGTAAGAAACCATGCTGTAAAAGATGTAAGTGCGGTACACTATATTTATAGATACGATTTTCATTATTTTCTTACATATTATTGACAGAGGTGATAGTAAAGAAATTTGCCTATGTGAAGATATTGATGTTTTTATATCTTGAATTATGTATAGGAGTAATGTTAGATATTCTTCAGAGTGTTGGGAAAGTTCCTTCTCTGAAACAAAGGTTGAGTAGACAAGTAAGTGGTTGGGAGAGAGAGAAAGCTGTTTGCAAAGAAATATTGTGCGCAAAATTATCAGAAAGTAAAGATCTGCGGTCTGGTAATGATAAAAGAAGGGACAGTTCATCAGGAGTCGTTTTGATTGAAAACAAGGTGTCAGAACAGACAGAATGCGAATAAGGATGTATTTGGATAGCAACAGAATGAGAAGTGAAGCTGTTTGAGAAGTACTTGTTGAAAATATTAACCCTAGCATCACCAGATGCACTTAGAGTATCATGCCAGATTTCAATTGGAATGCAAGAGTTTATGTTCATCTATTGATCAGTGACCAGAATAGCTTAAGGTTTCTTGTGGTCTCTGTTGTGAGATTTTCTATATATTCACATTATTTTTTTCTTAGAATGAATTTACAGTGTCGTCTAATATTAGCGAACTGTGTGTAAGTAATATCACTTGGAAAGTTTTTCCATAATTTACATGCGCACTTCTTGTTCCTTAGCAAACCTATAGCTTCACTGTCGAACCAAAGAGGGTGTTTTGAGGATCCGTGTTGCTTTAATACTAGAATGAAGTATTTAATTGTGGCTTGCAGAGCGTTAGAAACTAGATCTGCTGCGTCGTCTACAGTTCCTGACTCGAGCAGACACAATGAAAAAAGATCAAGAGCTTGATGTTATTTATTCCACGGTGTCATCTTCCACTGTAAGAATGTATCTTGAGGGAGACGTTGATATTATTTGTATGGGAGCTGTTAGGGAAGAACATACTTAGCGAATGATGATCGAAGTGGGAAAGCATTGACAATAGAGGAGGCTGTGAAGGCAACGCTTCTACGTGCTACTTACCAACACGCGCTAGTGAATGGCATACTTTGTACACAATTGGATAGATAAATGCAATTTGTTTGTGGTGTACTCTTTATACTATGTAACCCGTCCATAGCAACCAGCGCCGTCTCTTTAGCTATTGTTAGTAGATGCTCCTACAGAGTACAAATCTTTATTGTCTCGATATTTGGATCTAAGGCAGGCTAGCGGAGAATTTAGTTTCAGTACCCGATTTCTGCAGTGACCAATTTGTGCTTTGAAAATTTTTAATATTTTTACAGAAAAAATGATGACATATCAATAAACATCATCATATTTGTCTCGTAGATCAAGCACCGCCTATTCAACATGGAACAAACGGCAAAGGGACTAGCGCTGCAGATGTACCGTCAGCTGCAAATCAAGGTAATATTCAAGGCTAAAGAAGTTGCTTCTAATTATCACAATACTATAAAATTTTGGTCTAAAAATACATAGTAAGCAGATGATACATTTCATCAATGTTAAGTACGGAAGTAAATAATATCATATTTTAGATTCAGATCAGAATGAAAAAAGGAGTAATATAGTAAAATAATTTAGCTTATAATTTAAGTTGCTAATGTTGCAATAACTGTCAGAAATAATTTTCAATATTTTATATTTTCACAGTAGCTAAGTCATACAGAGAAACATTCTTGTTCGCGGTTGTTAAAATATTGTTCAAATATGGCCTGAACAAAGTTTATTCGTGTTACACAAAAATTCGTTTAAACGAATTTGATTTGCAGAAGGGGATCAAAAGTTAGGATGTCATCGAGGAGATACTTGAACACGGGTCAGTTAGTTTGCAGCTCGATAAGTTGAATTCTGCTCACATAAGAAAACTTTAAGAACTTAAATTTACAACATTAGAACTGCAAAAAAGTAGAATACTCCTGTACTATTTAGTGTATCTTTATTAAGAATAGACAATAGCACGAGAAAACGATTTTCTCTATGCTTTGTCAATAACTAGAGTAACAAATATCTTCTAAATCTCAAGTCAGCTTTATTTACCAAGATTCTGGTTTGTTCCATTAAACGAACAAAATTTGTCCCAAACTCATTTATTCCTGTGTTACTTGAGACGGTGCTTCCGTTTGAATATAAGACAGTTCTCTAGTGTGGTTCAAAAGTAAGGACAAAGGTTTTATATTTGAAGGGATCTAAAGGAAAGGCTATTGTAGGCATTTGGTTTAAAACTATTTTATTTCATTGAATTTGATGATTCATGAACAATGATTTAAATGCTGGATTCAGAGTGATATGACAAGATAAGAAAAGGAAGAAATTAAAGTTTTCAACTTGAAGAAATTAAAATTAATTATTCTTAAGGAATAGGAATTTAAAAATAGTTTGAAGTGATTTGTAAGAAAAAGAGGTTACGAAAACCATTGATTTGATTTATGCTACATCATGATCAAAGGTATAGTTATCAGTTACTGAAAATAGTATAAAATATTCAAGTATTTCTAATTGTAATGAATTGTAATACACAAATAACCAGGAGATGATCGGTTTATATTGTTCCTGGATTGTGCAATCTTGGAGAATGATAAATCAATTAACAACAAATCTGAATATTCTTTTATTTAAATAGAATATAACTCATGAACAGCAATCTATCGATACGGTAATAGCTCAGGAATTGGGATTTTAAAATTTGAATAGTGTTTATTCTAAGTCTTTATTGAGGTAGTCGTATGATCATTGTAATTAAGATAAATCGGTAATTTATCTTGTGAAATACCCAATCTGTGAATGTGATTTGGGCGAACGTAAAGATGCCGTCTCAGCTAGAGTTGACAACACAATAACGAACGGAGTGAAACCGTTACATTCGTATTCGTTTGTGCCAATCACATGAAATATTTTAGATAGGAAAGATTTTAACCACAACAAAATAGTCCAGAAATACTAACTGGTATTCTAATTTTTACAGCTGCCAAGTAATATTGCATTTTGCAATAATGTAACTATTAAAGGCACAAGCTTCTTGACTTTTATATAATTATAACAAAACAGATTAGTTAGGAAGTTTGTGGTACCGTAGCGATATTGGCAGTGTGTTAAACTAAAACATATTGTGATCTTACAAGAAAGGGTCATTATATGTTGCCTCTGAGATCCTAATCAGACATAGTGCATCTGATAGATGATTTGGAGATGTGGAGAATATCAAAATTTAAGGTGCGATAGACATGGGGGGTCGGAGCTAGGGGAGACGAAACCTCGAAATTCCCATAAGTTAAATAAAGGATATATCCACAGTATTTCAGAGTAAAGGACGGAACTCTAGGGAGGTGATTTCTGGCATCAAAACAAATAAAAAATATATGTTGAACATGGGTAAAATTTCGCTTAGCTTTGGAGATACAGCGTTTCCAACTTTGAGTCCAAAATCGACGCCTACTAGTGGGACAAAATGAATAATTCTCAATAAATCAGAAACGAATCATTGAATGAGAATTCCGTTTCCGGAAATTTGTTTCTAGCAGCATGGTGGACATCGGGAGTGAAAACACGATGTCTCCGGTTTGTCAACTATGTATAAAGTTTATTTTTTTCAGATGGTAGTTCGTCGTGTTATTGAATATTTAATATCGTCTAGTAGCGATTAGCAACATACTTAAAGCACACATCACAGTGTTACAAACTACTGCTAAGACAGAGAGGTTTTCGTTATCTTATACAAACTACAGGTCAGGCCATCTGAAATCGTTCAGCTTGTTTAATCGACCTCTTTCAATACTAATAATAATACCTATATTAGAATAGTTCAAAATGAGAATTCATTTATTTCTATCCTGATCTATTAATTAATAGCCTCCATTTTTGCAGTAGTTTACAAAAATGTAATATATCCGTACTGGTTTACAAAATATGAAGGCTGACGTGTGGTTCCTTATTTTTTTATGAATGTTTGAAAATAAAAAAAATCACATTTTATGCGTATTAGAAGCCCGATACCTCTGGTGGGGCAATATAAATAATTTTTTTAACATGTGGTACAATTATATAAGGAGAACATATCGTATTAATGTCAGCTGTAATATTTGAGTTTCGACGGAGTTAAAAATGTGCATATTGAGTGTTAATAATATTCGTGCGTCCTTTGATAATATGTTTACTAAAACACGTACGAGTAATATATCACCAATTTACAAATAAGTAATCCGTTTAAATTCAAGTATCAAAGTTGATAACATCTACCGTATGTTCTCCTTATATAACTGTACAGTATGTAAAAACTATTGTGACCCTCTCTCTCTTGTTAGTTCTCTTTCTGCTTGGGATTGTTATACTTTTCTCCGAGCTTGCAATATAATTCGTTTAAGCGAACTTTTGTGGGAATATGATTAAGTTTTTTACTTTATTCTAACACTTTTTTTGAAACTAAAAAAAAGAGCTGTTTTATCTGTAGAATCACGTTTAAATTGAAAATAATTTTTAATAAGTAACTATACAAGCACAGCAACTAAACCGACAAATTTATGGTTCCAATCTATATGAATTAAATTTACAAGGAAACTTAATTCGTGATAACATCTTAAAGAAGGTGCACAGGATTGGTCGCTGATGTCACGAAAATCTAACCTGGATCCAACGGTACCTGCTGAAAATATTTTGAATGTCCTATTAAATTGGTCAACAGTTATATAAAAACACTATTGGATAGGTTCATCTGAAATCAGCCAGTATTATTAGTTGACTTCTTTAATTTTTAAATAGTAATTTGCCTTACATAACAATAGTTCAAAATTGTTACTTTTATTTTCATCCCGACCGATTGGATAATATAAGCTGCTTTTATATTGCAGCGAATGGTCAAATTAATGTTTTCAGGTGTTTAAGGAAAATTGTATATATTCGGACTGGTTGATCTTAGGTCATTCAAGAAAACACAATTTCTGTCTTGCCAGGCTGTTTGATAACTTTAGTTGTCTCCGTGAAAGTCGTATAATGTATTCGTACTGGATAAATTGTTCGGAGTGTGATTGTCAGAATATAAAGAAATGGGTTTGCTGGATACTTTTCCTTTCGGAAGACGTTGAATGTCAAAGTGGAGTTTTGTACACTACCACATATCCAAGTATGTTGAAAGTGCAGACAATGTCAATGTTAATATAAATGATATCTTAATATAATATAAATTTTTAAATATTAAATAATTCGTATTCTCTGAATATTCGATGCTTTTATATTTGGTGTGAAATACATAAAGCTCTATCTTTTTCACATGTCATGCACGTACATAAAACTTACATACGGTGGAATTTTCAACTTTGATATTTGGGATTGGATGTAGTTACTGCTTTGCAAATTGAGGAAGAATATTGCCCGTGTGCGCTTTGGTATGAACATTCGAGTTACAATACCAGATCGAAATGATTTTTTCGTCACCTTATGGACTTGTACAAGGAGAAAGTACGGTAGAATCTTAAACTTCGATAATTGAGTTTGAACCGGTTAAAATGTTTACAAAATTAGGATGCAGAGGGCTACATTATCAATAACACGTTAAAGGCAAAAACAGTCTTTGAATGTCCCTACGATAAACAGGGGTGTAGATATTACATTTATAGTAGATATTTGGAAACACAAATTTTGGCATGCCTTGCAATACAAAATTATCCGCGATTAATCAATTGATTGGGATAAAGATAATAGAATATCCATTTGGCTAAATTCGTATATAAGTTATAAGAATATTAATAACTTAAAAAAAGAACTAATGAGGTCGAGGAAGCATGCGCGGCGATTTCAGATGGTTTGGCCATATTCATTTTTCTAATTGTTACAATTCACTACGTGTTACCATCAGCGAAATTGAAATTTTATCAGTGTTTTGCGAGTTTCTAAAACAAATGTCAAAATCTTTGAAGGGTATAAGATTGGCTTGAATTTCTACATAATGTTATTAAACATAATGCTTTTGTACTTTTTCTTGTTCTTGTTTAATGTGGAATGGCTGTCGTGTGCTGCTTTTGAAAATGATGTTTACATATAATAAATAAATAATGACAAAAGCTGTTTGCTCGGACGTGAGGAATAGTGTGCATGTATACAAGTTAGCGATGGAGATGTAACACAGTTAAACGTTTTAGAAAACATCTCTGATATATTCAGTAATGTTTCACAAAGATGTTTGTATTTGAAATATACCTGGAAATGTACCACGAAATTAATTTTATGTACTACAAGTTCTCAATGTTCAGTTCGTATGATGTTAGCACATGCGCCCAAAGAAAAAAAACTTACTTATCCTAAAGACAAATGGAATTCTGATCCGGTATTTGCTGCCGTCATTTTGATCGCCCTTTTTAGCAGAATGGGAGATATTCTAAGTGAATGAGGACTGGCGTCCATAGTTGTGAAATAGAAAACGTGATTAAAGTATAGCATAAATCGTTTCTTCTTATGTATTATTACTAGAAGTCTAGTCCAGTCAGAAAGGTGTGAGATTTCTCACTGAGCAACCCGTATTTAAATTGTGTAAAACTTATATTTATTATTTTGCTCATAGCATTTCTGAAATCTGAATAGTTATTCTTTTCTATTAGAAACTTACTGGAATACCAAGTTTCATTGAAGAATGTACCGACGAATTTTAACAGTGCAACAATTCGAATATCAACGTTTAAGTCGGTGTTTGATTCCCTGTAACTGCAAAACCAAATTTCTGTACATTAAAACATAATTTTATTATTACATTTCTTCCAGATTATGTACTCTAAAGATATTGCTTTGTCTTTTTCAGCTGCACCACCTGCTGAGACTACCCCAGGAGCACCGCCACCACCTCCACCACCCCAAGGTAACTCAATTTGATGCTTATTTTTTTAAATAATTGTAAAAATAATAAATATACCAATGTGTTATCATACTACCTGTTACGTTTTAGAAGTATTTTTTTATATAAAAGCAAAACATATGCTAATATAGAGTTAGTCAACAGTACATCAATCAAATTTAAAGAGTGATACTAGAGAACTGAACTGTTTGCATGTACTGAAGTACGTTAAATCAATTTAGTAAATATTTTTAGCAGCTATTCTTATAGTACATAGTCGTTACCGCGAAACTTCTGCTGGAAGTATGTTAGCGAAGAGGAGCAGTGCACTACAAATGTTAAAAGTATGTCTAGTATAGTCAAATCTCATCGGAAATCTCTACAGTTAAATGTGTAATGGAATTAAAAGTTAGCAGTGCCACATACTATTTAAAATAACCTACATTTGTTACTAGAAACATACAATTTATCACTAGATCATATAGTGTAATTTTGTCACTTCAAACATAAAATCAAGCAGATGTACAGGAGCCAATATTAATAGAAATGACACGTTAACATTTAATCAAAAGTAATTTTTATACCTGGTTTGAGTCAAGGTGAAATGCTTCCAGGCGGGTATTTTAGATCTACATGGCGAGCGGGTAAGCAGTAAAGACTGATGGACAAAATGTAATTTATTGTATAAGGGATTGTGTAATAATCCGCTTCTACGAGCGAGCATTGCATATGTTACTCTATGTGTTTCGTTTTGTTTTTGTTTTTCTATATTTTCTTCTTTCTCATCTCTGCTCAGGCAAATCTCGATTTCCTTTTCTAAGCATGGCTTTCTCTTAGTTCAAAGTCGAAGATTATATTTATTGTTTAAGCATCAGCACATTTTCGGAAACTCTCGTTCCTACATACAGATAATAGAACCGCGAATTGTTATACCTCTGTTATTGTTGTTTTCGCGTTCTTTTACGGAAGGGTTTTCGTCCTTCATATCTCTATATATACCTTCTATATTTTCTTTATATTTCGTTTCGTTGTTTGACTTTCTCTCTTGTTTTAATTTCAGTTATCAGCATCTTATTAAATCATTAAAGTAAATATCGTTTCGAAAGCTAGTGGCTAGGCCACGCTATTTTCCTCTTATCGCAATCTGTCTTCTGATTATTTTACTCATTACATCATGAATTATACAAGATGTTTCGCTGCCACGTTAAAGGTTAGTTCGTGCTAACATTTGAAGTATTGTTGGAATAAATGCAACCTGATGCAATACAATGTTTTAAAACGCAAGGCAGCAGCATTGATAACTATAAAAGGAAAATTTTATAAGGAGGATAGCTGAATGAACGTAGAAATTCGTTTTAAGCAGTAAGGGGCCAATCCATGATGCAGTAGTGAACGGTTCTGCTAGTGAATGTGTTCGGTTTTGTCAAGGTTTGAGTATGCAATTCATTAAGTTGTCTTCATATAAGTGTGGTATCTGGGTGTTATGTTTGTTTTCGATTTGTGCTATCAAAATTATTGAAGTTCTAACCCCCTTGTGAAGTGGTGGATGTGTTCAGTGTGTGAAGTCAATGTTCTTCTTTTTTTCCGATGAGTATGTGCATGTTCGTTGGTTGAATGAGTTCTACAGATATGATTGTTGTGAATACCTTTCTGCGGATCAGCTGTCCCTTGCCGGTATGAAGCAGGTTCTTTCTAATTTTTTCTCTGATCTGGATCTGTTCCACAATGGGTTTTGTAGTAAATTTGCATTTAAAGAACCATGCTTTGATATAACTAAATTAGCCCTTGCACTTTTTCTCTCCCCTTTTGTAAATTAGTTGTACATGTTCTTTTTCATTACAAATATTTCACATCTGAGTAGAAATTACTAGACTACCTCGGATTTTATTACAGATTTTCGCTTTATAAAATGTTGTGCCGATATGGAAATTTATTTATATTCGTCTAGCAGTGGATCGAAATCGACTGAATATTATGGTGATGATGAATAATTATTACAGACGATTCAACAATTCAAATCTTCCGTTTTCCGTTTGCCGTATTATACTAGAGAAAAACGAACTAACATAACCGAAACTAACCAAATCAATTCTATATGTTTTCATCAAGTTTCAAATCTGTTTTCTACAAGCTATTTCACCTTGGTTTATTTTCTAGGTTATAGTACATATAAAATTCACGTTGTAAGCCCGGTACAAGCTATGTTTACCATGGACCGGTAACGTTTTCATTTTGAATATACCTCTTGTTAAATTTACAATAAGTTGAATGCAATTTACTTTTTGGAAATAGTTTCTTTCGGAAACCTTTGAAAATTTAGAAATGTGTAAAAGTATGTTCAGTGATGCTATTGTATGTACTTATTGGGATCCTAAGATTGAATTTTAATTAACTAGTAGAAATTGAATAATGTTGAAAGTTTCTCTTTAATCAAAAATATAAATCTATGAACTCTCGAAATGCTGTAAGTTAATTATTGGGCCCCATTTCGACGTTGGCCATTATTGTAGTATTGCTTTTGATTTCGACGTATACAATCTGAAGAAAATTAAAAAAGGTTACAGGCAATTTGATGCCAGCTGCTATTTTGAAAAATACTTGTTCAGTCTAATGTTTAATAGCTAATATACAATAAATTTTGTTGAATCAGTTTCGACGGTTTGCTGGAGATGAAATAAATTCTGTTTTATCCAGTATTTGAGGCAGTATTTATTCAGAGGTTTCATTTAAACAGTAGTTAGTACACCATTATATTACTCACACTCTGTTTATTAGTGTTATTCTATTGAGTAGGTTCTAAAACTTTTTCCGGGTGCTTCTGTAGTTTTGGGAAGATATTAAGTTTTAATAAAGACTGTGTTTCCATTTTGGAGTAAGGGAATATCTACCTTGCACGTGAGTTCTGACCGTACTTGTGAAGGTAAACTGTTTAAGGCTAAGATTTTGCCTGCATTTTGACATTCTCAAAGCCTCTTTTGTCTTTTTCTATGGTTTCAGCCTTCTGTTTTCTCCAACATTTCTCCCTTCTGACACTTTTTTCCCGACTTTCTCTCATGTGTGCTTCTATGCTGCGGCTAGTTTTGATAAGTTCATGAGTTGTCTTTCTACTAAAGCAAGGCAACGATGGGTAGGTACCTGCTCTTGCTTTTCCTTCGAACACGGTTTTATGAATATTATATTTTAAGTATATGCCCACGCCTGTGGCTTTGAATACGCTGTCGTTTATTCCCCGGAGTGCTTTAAATTGTACCGGATACTTCAGTAAGTGTAGTACATAGCGTATAACTAACTTAGCCGTATAAGTTATAAGTAAACTGCGAAGGTGTAAATAACGGTCTCTTACCCGCCAGCAAGAATAATCGTTGTGTGCCGCTGGAAGGAATCTTTGAGTGAGTGAATTCTCAATAACGTCCTAAACAAGAAGGTGAGCTGGTAAGCCACACCTACAATTTTGTAAAGTTGATTTCAAACCATTGCGTTCAGTAGTGGGATTTGAACTACTGACCACGCACACATAAAGTAAGGGCTGTAAACTCTGGGCCATCCAGAGGTCAAAAGAGGCATTGAGCACTTGAGCACTAAATTAATAGAATGTATATGTATTGAGCAATGTTTACTACAAACATCAAATAAACTTTCCCATATGATATGCTAATAACAGGAATATACACGATGTTAGAAGTTGGTACACTATCAGGAGGGACTTTCATGGCCCAAACGCCCTAGGAAAGATGAGCGATTGTTACTAAACTTCATCATGCATTGATGCATTTTCGTATGTCTTAAATACGGAAACTATATCTAGAACTTATTCGTACTACTTCTTATCGACTTCTTTCGTAATTTGATGATCTATTTTCATAGATGTTCTTTCCTCTATCCTAAACCAACAATGGTTACCCATTTCCTCAGGATGCAATTTGTATCTGACACTACTGTGTTACTGTCGACTTACCCATGCTGGCCGGGTGACAGAGCGGTCTCCGGCGGTAGGCCATCAGCTCGAAGGGCGCGGGTTCGAGTCTCGACAGTAGCATGAGTGTGGATTTTAACAACTAAAGTCGAATCTTGACCGGCTCAAGTCCAAATTTACTAGGGTGGCCCATATAAAAATAAACTTTAACAAAGTTTATCGACTTACCCATGATTATGCCTTTGACTATGATGTTACTTTTGATAAATATTAAATCGATTCACTTTCATACAATCCAAGTGTATAGTATTTTCTTGTGCTGTGTTCCGAAACATTTTCAAATTTATTATGAACGCATGCAGAACAGCGTTTACCTCTCTCTTTGCTAAATATCTACTCATATTGTTTATTTTCCCCAAAGAGCCTCTTTCCTGGCGAAAACAAAATATCTAAGAAAACAATGATGCGTAAGCAAATTGATTATCACAAAAATATGCTCCGATTAGAACTGAAAACAAGGTATTAAATTATTAACATTCGAAATCCTGCTGAAGATCTCAAATTACTTTCAAGAAAATTAATTAATAATTAATTTTTACTGCTGGTAATTGATAACATCCAATTCTCAAAATATTTTTCTTCAAATTATTTTTGACACTGCTTAACTTACATAGCAATAAATGTTAATTTTTTTGTTCATTTGTAGTTAAATCTAGAACATTAGCATTTTTTTTTCAACACTGATGAAATAATACCTTATGTTTCCTCTTTTAGGCAAAGAAAGTCTGCAATGTGAGTAGTACTTCCATTACCAATATTCCCATTTCCTTACCTTAGAATGTTATTATATCAATTTACAAAATAAAATTGAAATTGAAATAACTGAATAAAATAATATAATTTATTTCCTTTATCAATGTGTTTTAAATAAATAAATAAATGTTTCTAAATATTACTATTATCATGACTTAACTAACACAATCATATTTGTTTATTGTGACAAAATAATATATTTTGCCTATAATGCACAAAAATATATAGATTAATATAACATTGAAATTTAATATGATAATGAATCAAATGAGAAGCAAATAAGAAAAAGCACACAAGTCCATTTCTAGATAAAAAAGAATTCGTTCATTTTAAGGCAATAATGAACAACTAGTAATTTATGTAAATAATTTTATAACGGAAGTGCATCTAATAGATGGGATAAGTACATCTATTAAAAAATTGTTTTCTGTAATTTGATTAAGTTCTTCATTTAGGTCTAAAAACGAACAGTTTTGTATCTAAATATGGACATGTGCTCTTTTGTTTGTTGCTTGCTCCTCATATATATTAATGGAAATATATTTTGTAATGTGTTTATCAATTTGATATCCTCAACTTAAAGTTTGAAATTGTACTACGTTATTAAATAATTGTAGTACGTATTGTAGATTGTTCAATTAATTGATAAATATAGTTAAAGTGTGAAAAGATACGTTTCTGCCCGCAATATTTAAAAATGGTTGGTAGCACTGAGAAGAAACCATTAGAGCTTAAGTACTTGCACAATATTTTTTCTGTAGTGTGGTATAATAATGCTCATGCTAACTTTGGTACGGATTTATCCAACTGCATTTGAAACATTGAAATATGAAATAGCCCGAGTAGCACATCAGTATCGCTCCTATCACTAACGGACAATTTGCGATATGAAAAAATGTTGTTATCCAATATTGGTTAATATCGAGGGCAAATACTTTGCTGATACTGCAGCCGATCTCTGAGGGGAAGTTACTGTTTCAATAAACACTATTACGTATATTTTTAAGTAGTTTTAGAAAATACGTAATCTTGTTAATGTTCACTTACGTTCATAGACGTATTAACGTGTCTATTTTGATTCTATTACGCGTCTTATTTTCTCGTCTTCATATTGTCTTATGAGTCTTCTACCGGATTCAAACCCGCAGCCTTGTGATTTGTAGTTCGTTATCTTATCCACCCTTCCACCTATCCAACCAGGAAGAATGTTACGTAAATTATATATTTCATTAACTCAGACATGTAATGTGGTAACTTACGGTATTTTCATTACACAATGACCTTAAACAAGGGGGAATCTAGAACACTTATACATGTTAATCGTGTATAACATATTGCATTTCTCCATTGTATAGACATTGCGGATGAAGTATAACATATTTATCATGTTTCATGGATAGCTTTGAATGTCGAAATATTGTACTATGCATTTTTTGATTGGTATTTAACCAGTAGGTTAACAAAGGTTTCGGTTAGCATTTTCACTTTGGGGGTTGTAAAATCGAAATTGGGAGGATTTTCGTTGTGTTTTGCACGGTTTTTATCGATTTTTTTTACCTTAAAATGTTTTTGATATTGGTTAGCAACACTATTTAACTGTAACGTAAGTGTGGTTCGGAGTACCTCTCTAATCTCACTTTGTATGTAAATGCCAAGTTTGTTGGGTGCTGATCTGTGTCCAATGTAATAGAAGCAATTTAAAATATTCATGTTTTTAAAAATGTTTAGGACCCTGACAACTGTGATTCCTGAGGCGCGCTGGCTACCTCTATGTTCTCTTCCAGTACGTAAATGCCACGTTTGGTGCTGAACAATTTAAAATATTGATTAATAGTAGTTGGCAACAATGGCCACTGTGACGCCTGCGACGATGGGAGCACCTCTCTGACCTCTCTCGACGATGTTCATCCATATAATGGAATAAAAGAAATTTGAAATATTGATTGTTATTTGGTTGGCAATACTAATAGCTATGGCGCCTAGATTTCTTCGATGGACTGTTTCAATTCCTTATGCATACATACAACAATTTTGGTGTAAAACAAACAGCTCGTTTATATTGGCATAAGTAAACACAGTTGTAGAATTTGAAGTCTTAAATAGGTTGGTAACGTTGATAATTTAACTTTGGGGTTGGTACATAATTGTTTCAGTTTATCGACTAATGTTTATGCCAAATTGAAAAAAAATGAATTTCAAAAATTGGTTAGCAACACTCAGAACTGGGCGACCCCGAATACCTCTCCGACCGGAATGCCTGATAACATATTATCTAGGAATATTTAAAAAAAATATTCATGAAAATTGATTCAATAGAATTTGCTGGACAATTCAACATAATGTTGTGAGAAAAGAACTCCCATACGAATTACGCAGAGAGAAAATTTCGATTTTGTTTTAATTAAGCTTGGTGATGAGGGAAGTGATGCAAGTGTTTTATAATAAATTTAAACATTTATCCAAACATTTTTAATATCTTCATGAAATTGCTGGGCGACTGGAAAAAAAATTATGCTATAAGTACTTCGATAAAAATATATACGGAGAAAATTTCGATTCCATTTCATTGAAAATTTGTAAGGAGTAAAGGGATGCAAATAATTCATAATATATGTAGGCGCAAATTCAAATATTTAAGAAAAAAGAATGATACAAATCGCTCCAGTAGAAATGGCTGAGCGACTGGACAAAATTTTATAAAACTATTATAAATATACAGATTAAGTATGAAACTTACACCAGAAATAAAGTGTAATATGTCATTATGAAAATTTATATTTCTTTCTTAATTTTATGCAGCTGGACAGGCTATAAGTTCAGGTAAGTAATACTATTATTAGTGTTAATAAATTGATTAAATTTTAGATTGGAATTCAATTTTTTTTACTCAAAGCGCAAAATACAACGAAGATTGTACTTTGTTTAATAATAATAAATAATTTAGGTTAATAGTATCAAAATTGATTTGAACAAAATACATATTTTTCAAGAACACAACCTCGTTCTTTAACTAGATTGTATTTCTTGTCCTATACTAGTAAAGAGGTATATTGTCCTATACTAGAAAATGCCAACATAAAATCTAAATTTGAAGCCTAAATTTATGTGTAATACTTGAAATGAATACTCAAAGAAAAACATCGTAAGGAAAGGTAGTGCAAAGGCTATTTATGAATTTGAATATCTTAAAAATATTGTTTCTAATAATTTAATGCCTTACTGACTTTTACCAAATCACAGGGATTTACAATAAATTTGAAATATATTTAAATTACTTAATTGTTACGGTGAGAACTCAAATGAAACATTTCTCTGTTGTAATATGAACACAATTTTGTACTTTTAAAGGTTCAGGATATGAGATGGCCCGATCAATGCCAGGTAACTTGTATTTAACGTTGATTTATTCACAAACGTTTTAGGCAGCGTATAAAATATTTCATGTTAATCGTTTGAAGGTTACAATATTGTGTAATGCAATTAGAGCTACTTATAAAATTAAATCTGTCATTGTTATACAAGGGGATAGTGTTATGTATTTGAGAGAGCATATACTCATTTTAACAAAGACTTATTTAATTCATGTTTAGGTCTAAAGGGACATAATACTTATTGAGATATAATGAGTTATTAGTGAGTTTCAATATTTTACTGATACTAGCGAATATTAAAGGCATATGTATATAGCCATTCAAGAAATCTTCCTGTGTTTTTTTTTATATCACTGATTATGCTTGTTGCTTAGTGACGAGTGACTTTATGAAAATAGATAAGGTATTGGCTTCCTTTCTACGCATGCCTAAAATTGCAATACCAATCTCAGTTGAGAACCTACCAATCTCCAATGCCACGAAATACTTAAACAACTGAAACTAAAATGTCATATTCGAGGTGTAAATTGACTGTCAGCAAAGAGGAAGTCCTTTGTTTCTAGACTCTCTTATGTGTAACATTCTTTCCCCAAGCTCCATGTATTTACATGTTTTTATAAAGAAATACTTAAGACATGGCTTTGAAAACTCTGATGACTTCCAAGTTTAATTTCAATTTTAACTGAGGAATATATTATTTTAATTTGTTTTTTTTGTCTCAAATAGCGTTTACTGTATCTGGGTAGTATACGAAATAAATAAATAGCGTATATCTCTACGTGTATTTCGAAAGCATTAAAAAACGAAGAGCGTGTATTTTGAAATTGTAAACTGCTTATAGGGAATAACAGAATAACAGTTTAAACTAACATATTAAAACAATTCTTATCTTTTTCAATGTTTAAAAAAACTATATATATACAAGCAGAAAATACATGCGGAAAATCATAAGCCTATTGACACTATATTAAAATTGAAAATTTAGTTTTGAGAAAGTAAAATACATGGTACGTTAATACTGGTTTTTAGCCATCTTTGTGACAACACTAATTATGTATTCATTGAAAATCAAAGTACACCTATAGTACACATAATGTTCAAAATATGTCCCAGTTTTAGCACGTTTTTAGTGCATAATAATGAACTGTTTGTGAAATTAATATGAACTACGCCACATTTTAGTGCATAATATAAGCACATCTGGTGTACTGATACACAATTTATGCACAAAAAGTTCACTTAATATTGGCATATGCACTAAAGTAACTCAAAACGAAGTGTAAGTAATGTGAACTACAGGTTATATGAACTTAAGAAGTACAAAATGTGCACCGTGAGCCAGAATCTAACAAAAATACTTATTTAGCACACTGAATGTTCAAATTTGTTTCGGTAGGTTCACATAAAGTTCACATGCGTCCACAAAAAGTTCATTTTTCATGAAGGTTTTGTGTACTTTTTTCTGTCAGGAGTTTTTCAGTGTTAATATACCCCAGATAGTTATTCAATGTATTATAATTAACGTTTATCCTGTATCTAATTGCGTAATTGGTATTTGCCGTTTTTATTAAACTGTTTTATTTAATGTTAAGAAGTTTGGTATTATTTCTAAAGATATTACGTTTAACGTTTAATAGTCAAATAAAGATATTGTATATATCGTTTGAAAGTAGACTGTACAAGTCTGCATATTAAACAATAGAAGCAATGTTTTAAAAAAGTTTAATTATTTCCTATTACTCTTTTGATATAAAATTACGAAAGTTATACATCTTTTACTAATATCAGATCATATGTATAATAATTGAGGCATAATGAAAATTAAACGCCAATAAGAAAATTTGAATGCAGTACTCACATGAATTTCATGTTAAAAATACATTATATTTAGAATTAGTTATCGTGAAACAAGTATTTTCTTTAAAACTGCTTATCAATTATCAACCATACATAATAAGACATCGACATTCTAACTCTGAACATTAAGAATATTGTGGATATCGACATCACTTTATTTATACTGTTTGAAAAGCAGACGATTATATCATTAATAATTTAGAAATATAAGTAGATGTTAAGAATATCCAATTACATGTACTTTTGTTATAGGTAATAATGATCAATTTTCTTTGACACTAATATATTTAAGTAAATTGTGTACTGTAGGGAAGGTGTTGCAACAAATATGTATCTCTTAATTTGGTAATGCATACTTTTATTATTTTGTAATGAATTATTTACTACGAAACGCTTTATCTTAGCTTATATAATTAATTCATTTGTCAATATTGTTCACAAATGAACAAAATAATTGCTTTATTATTATTTCTCAGGCTTTGGTTACATTGAACAACTTGGAAGGGTTAATAATACTCAAATCATGAGTACAGATGGTAAGCTAAAACCATTAAGTAAATTTATATATACTTAGTTTACAATAACAGAAACGAAAATCAACAAAGCTTCAAAAGAGATTTAATTTGTAATGAAAGGAGAACTGAGAAAGTGGCCTTTTCCGTAAGTTCACTGAGAGGAAAATGTCTTAGTTGTACTCATTTTAAAATTTCGTTCTTTATTTTTATTTTTTATGTTTTTGTCTTTGTTAGCATTTAGAGTTCCTCTGACTCGAAGTACTGATTGAGTGAATGAAATAAGGAATAATCGAAGATTACAAGGTGAAATGGCAGGGATTTCCAAGAAGTGTAATTCTCCTTGTACACACTGTAATGTGTACTATTCCTATGTATTTGATATTGTAGTAACCGTTAGAACTTGTGGATTATTTGTGCTCTTGCATTAAAATTTGGCTTCATACTAGCTGTCATCAATTAGTACTTGTTAAGAAATCGAACTGCACTTCTATAAAATTGAAACCTACTTTCTAGCTTTACTATTCAATAATTAATCAGGGTTTCTTTCACTAAATATTTTTTGCTGGATACAATAACTTGTTTAAATTCTTCAGTATCTTATCTTGAATATTTGGACCGGTGGCCAAATCATATTGGACGGGCTCATACAAGGTTTCTACAATTCTAAAATAGACATCTTAAGATACACTTATCTAAAGAATCACAATGTTATTTAGGAACTATGAAAATGGGTTTCCAGCTCAGAAGAACTCTAAACATAATGCTAGAGCCAGTAAACGCAAGTTCAAAGATGAATGTAGACAGGAAACACTTTGAATCAAGTTGTCTATGACTGCAGAAACATCTCATTTGTTGATGTTTTGTTTACTTCACTGCATCTATGTGCTAATTCGACCATTTTCAACTAAATAAAATGATAATAACCTTCTTATTTCTAATTTCGCAGGAAGTCATGTTGACATCTACGTGGAGGTCCTAACTAATACATCAGGTAAATATCATTAAATGTATGTGTTTATGTATTCTTTTCTTGTATTATATTTGATATATTCCATATGTTATTATCAATATTTCAAGTCGCTGCTTACAAATTAATTGCAAATATTTCCAGATCAGTCTTAATATGTACATTATTTCTAAACGTGGTAGATTTGGAATATAGTTTTCAGATTATCTTTGAGTAAAGGAAATTGATTATCTTAATTTTTAAAAATCAAAAAGTTTCGAACTGTTAAACGTTTCAATTAAAGCGAATAATTGCTAAGCACCTTAGTACGAATGGAGAAATTTACTTTTTAATAATAAAGAATAAAGTAGTTTTTGCTTTAATTAATTTGTCATTTACAAAAAGGTTCAGGCTACAATAAGAGCTATTAAAATTTATTTTAGAAGCAGTTAATTCCGTTTTGTTAATACGATTGTAATTACTGATTAGATAATTGGGGAAATATGAAATTTATTAGCAGATAAATTAAGACTATGATATGTAACGTGTTTTCTCAAATTTTGGCAAAGTTGAGATTTCAGTATCACCGATTTGTACTTCAAATCGCCTTTTCATACCTTCGACGAAGGCCACTAAAGCCCCGAACTGCCATTGATAATAATTTATTCGTATATGTTTAGCCGCAATGCCAAGAGCTATATTAACAAATTTAACTATTGTATTTAACTAGCTTGTAAATTCCTTTGTAATTATGCTCTTCGTTTACAGTTTACGGACCCTGGGGGACCTAAGGTTCCCAACTATATGAGTTCACGCCAAATGGTATGTCGACCTTGGTTCTGAACATAGCGGAGGAAGTAAAGTTTCATACTATAGTTTTCAATAAACTTTTTAGAACCTGTTAAGCCGTTGATAAGAGTAATGCTCAGTACTTACTTTTGTTTTGTTCACTCTAAGGACGCAAATTCAATTACGAAATGTAACACAGTCTAATATATGTAATGCATACCAAATATACTTTCAATATTTCTGTTAGGTGTGGTATTAGAACAAAATGTTATCATTAATCAGATCTCAAAGATTCGATAATCATGTACTGGAAAAGCATGTGATACATTTGTTCCACAAATGTAACAAAAATATATAAAATAAAATATAGTGTATGGAGTGGTCTCCACTTGAACGTTTACGTTAAAAAAAAGTCTTTGCCGTCGGAGGGTTAATAATCCATCATGGATAGATAGAATCTGGATAGACCGTCTTCTAGGACCAAATCTTTACTTGAAGTTCAGATAAACTTAATTCTGATTATGAACTTTCAAAATGCTCAACTGCAAAGGAAAGATAATGGGCAAAGCATGTTCTTTTCCTGTGGTCTTCAAATGCCAGTTTTTTTTTCATTATTATCAGTTACCATATAAGAAACCACTTATTAACATCAAATACATTGCCTTTAAAATATCAATAAATTTATTGGGAATAGATCCGTAGGAATTCAGTGACTAATAATGCTATATATTATTCAGATAATACCTATTACCTTGAATGATCTAAAGCAAATACTTTTTTTTCGCCAGTATCTCTTGACCAACTTATTGAAAGTGCAAACATTACTTTGGAGGAAGATGAAACCGGTAAGTGATGTTACGTTTAATTTTCCTAATCATTATATTAAGAAAATTTCTTTCAATATTTAAATATTATACATGTGAAAAGCGAAAAGGAGTACTAGTAACAAGAATGTATGTAAGTCATTCCGACAGACATAGTCATTCGTCTAAAGTATAGTGTACAGGAAAATTGTATAGACATTGTATAAAATTACAAATTAAGGTAAATATACAAATTTGAATCCAATACGTGACTCGTTCAAAGCACGTAGAATCAGGAAAACTCTTGTGACTATTTTCTCGAGTCACCTTGAGGTACGAAGTAAGATGAATGAAGGACTTACTAGGTGGACTCTAGCTCTAAGATCTGTTTTGCAGGAACGGAGGCAGATCGATTAATGAGAATTACTATTGAAGACAGCAATTCCTACAGGTTGGGTTAAGAAGTGGTCAGCACTATTCAAGACATAAAATGTTCGTAGCGCCTTCTCGATACTTTTTAGAAGCGCCTTGGGCAATTTTCGTGTAATGACACCAATTGAAGTTCATCATTAGTTGAGCATAAACGTGGATTGATGATAGCGTGAAAATTACGCGTGCCTTTGCAGGCCAGTTCACAGGCACACATAAGCTACTCATAGAACATGAACTATTTAACAGTTGCATTCAACATTTTCGTGGGATCTGTGTGTATTAACCTACATGACAGTGCTAGGAATTGTCACAAACCTGTAAAAAAACATTAATTATTTATTAGCTACGCAATGCTAAGAATGACAACAGTAGATTTATGACATTGGTTTTTAAATTTTCGTTAACCCTGGGAGACGCATGGGAGTAAATTTTACCCGAGGTCGGTAAATTCATTTTCACAGATAGTTACTGATTGGCTACTCGGTCACCTAGTACCGTCTGAAAACAGAACGCGTAAACGCACGAGGTCATCTTGTCAGTGTTCGATTAATATCTTCAACGCAAAGATCCTCCAAATTTGTTTGGTGATATAACATAACCCCCACGCGGCTAGTAACGTGTGTAATAACAAGCTTTGATCGGTAAAGTGGTACGTTCTGGAACAACAATTTTAGATTCCGCAAAAGCAGTTAAATGGTGTAAATATTGAACATCTAGTGAATGTATTAATTTGTAGTTTATACATTTGAATATTACTTTGTTCCAAATTGTTAACACAATTTTGAGCTAAAATATACCCCCACGTGCCTACTACTAGTAACTAGTAGTAAGTCCACTTCTATAGTTCTTGGCCTTTATTTCCTAACTATTTACTTCATTATTTTAATATAGATTGATATGTTAAAATATAAATATCACTCAAAAATTTGTTGCAAATGAAAAACCACTCTTAGTATAAAATAAAAGTATAGCCAGTGGGATCGAACATTTTCATTGCCTCTTATACAATTGTTTCTAAGCCTTTATGGTAAGTTATATGCACATTTATGTATTTAGTATTATTTATTTTCTATTATTTACTAAGTGCGCAACCATAACATATTACGTCCTTCATTCAAAATTATGTCGTACATAATTAATATTGTGTATGTTAATTAATTTAAGTGACTTAGATACAAATAATTTCAATTAGAAAGGATAATCAAATGTGTAAATCTAATATGTTCAACATTACTTTCAAACAGGACATAAACAACCTACACGTAAGTAATGACATATAAATGTTTAATTTTAAATATTTAATAACTATACACTACTTCGGATTCTGAAAGGTATATGTGGTTTCACGAGAACTTATTCCAGATAATGTCCAAATACATTTCGAAACAATCGAAAGGTACAGGATAAAACAGCAGCACAGTCTAAAACATGAGTACTTTAAGATAAGTTAATAGCATTGAAATAATTTTATTTAAAATTTTTTTTATTTATATATATATATATATATATATATATATATATATATATATATATATGTCGTCTCAAAACCAACGATAGGTAACTCTGCTCTTTCTCATATACGGATCTTTAGCTACCAAAAAAAAAGAACTTGTTACAAGTCCATTCCTTTTATGCAACAAAAAATATTTTAGTTAACTAATTATAGACAGGTTGCACCGTTTTTTAATTAAAATAAAAAAACAACATAAATTTACGTTATTAAAAGTGCATTATAGGAGGATATCTTAGTAATATTAAAATACTTTTTCCAAGTAAAAAGTACTAAAGTTCAGATAATTAATTAATATGTAAGTACTATGATTAACTAACAAACACTATGGAACTTACAGATTTATTGAAGGAGTAACAAAGGTTTGCTAAAGAATACTATTTTGGGCAGCATCAAACCACTTTTTTCGTCACGAACAAAAGACTTCCCGAGCATCCCTTCTAACATTGCAGTCCAAATGATGTTTCGTTCTTTCCTACAGACTCTTTCTCTCCAGCTCTTCAACCAGGGAACATAATACTATGCATTTCTATCCATAACCGAGCTACATGCCCTGTCCATCTTAGTGGGCCCGATTTCATTAATCTTACAATATCTGGTAAATCGTACACTCCGTGGAATTTTTCATGATGCAGTTTCCACAATCTTCCAGTCATCTCGGTATGTATGACAAAACTTTCTCAAAACTTTTGTTTTCAAACACTTGTAATTTATGTTCATCTGCTAGGATCGTACTCCAACTTTCGCAGCCGTAAAGTATTATTGGCAGAATTACCGTTGTGTGTATTTTCTATTTCAATTCCATTGAAATTAATCGCGAAGTTATGAGTTCATGGATTGAATAGAAGCATGAGTTCTCCGGTAATAAGCGATATTTTTGTTTCTTCCGTTATATCTCTTTTGCTTGTCACATATGCTCCTAAGTATTTTAATCTTCTATGTGCTCAATCTTAATCATTATGTAGCTCTTTCTTGTGTTTTGGCTTGTTATGACATATTTTGTATTCTCCATGTTTACCTGCAGGTAAATTCATCGCGTGTTAATATAAGTCGTCGCTGTTGCTTTGTAGGGCACGTACATCGACCCCTATTAAATCAGCATCATCCGCATAAACAGCCAGGTGATTCAAGCCATTCAATGTTAGACCCTTTTATCGTTTATAATTTGTAGAACAGAATATTCAAATGCAAAGTTAAACAGCAGTGATGAAAGCTTGTCAACTTGTTTCAAACCGTTGCGAATCTCGAAACTATCTGACATATTAATATCTACACATATTCTGCTTATGAGATCGCTGAGACACATCCTGACTAGGTTATACAAATTTTACGGAATTGCAAATGAATCAGGATATTGTATAACTTTTTCCCTTTGATAGGATCATATTTCTTCAGTGAATATGTGGTGACCACAAACATTTTATTTCCATTTTTCTCGAACGTAGGTTTATTTCTTTTAAATGCTCATTGGTAATCTCCAATTATTTCATCTACGTATGCGCTTAGTCGTGTTAGCAGAATATTAGTTAAAACCTTGTAACGTTATTGGAGTAATAAGATTCCGCGGTAATTATTAGTCAGGTTTATCGCGTTTTCTATAAACAAAATAAAATGCTTTTCAAGTTTACTACTCCTCTAGATGTTCCTCCTTTCTTCATATAAAACGTACCAATTTATGTAGTTTCTTTATAAGTGTCGTTACTCTCACTTTAATTATTTGAGCTCGAGTATCTATTCCTAGTAATTTTAAATTTTCCAGTTTTTTATCAATACTTGGACCTCGAACTCACTAGTTTCTGGAATGCACAGTTCTGCGGTATAGATTTCAAATTCCTCTGTTTGTTCTCCGTTGTTTACGGAACAAAATTTTCCAAATAACTTTTCCACACATAGAAAATTTTATTCGGATCGGACTTACATCTCCAAGTTCATTTCTAATAATCCCTAATTTCCGCTTTTAATATGTTCTTAACTAGTTTACATCTCTGTATATATATATCTCATATGTTATTTGTCTGCCCATTGTCCTCTATCTCCTGAATCTTCTATGTAATATATTCCCGCTTTTTGATTCTGAACCAGTGAGTGGCCTTACGTTTCGTGTTACTGTAGTGGTAGGTATTAGCTTTGCGTTTATTACTTAACCATCGTTTTCTTGAAACTATGGCATTTTGCATCAAACCAAGGTTGGTTTTTCTTGTGTTTCTTGTCATTTACACGTTCCTTTTCTGCACGATTCACGGTGTCGCGAATTGCCGAATAAGTCAAATTTATTATTAACTTCATCCATATTATTACTACAGACGGTTTGAGAGTTCCAGTTGCTATTTTGTTTACACTTTTGGATTATTTAATCGTTGTTTTATAATTGCAGTTGATTTGATCTTTTTCTTTCTCTTTTTGCGATGCATTATGTTGGCCTCACTTTTGTGATCAATAAACTAATGGTCAATGCCACATTTCGCTCCATTGTTAGACCTAACGTCCATTATGTTGGTGTGTCTTCGAATATTTAAAAAAAAAGTGATCGATCTGGTTACAAGTTTTGCCATCGGGAGATATACAGGTGAATTGATGGATTTCTTTGTGTAAAAATTACATGCTCTTCACTGGTAGGTTTTCCGAAATAGTGGAAGTTATCAGTCTCTCACCATTTTGTTGCTGATTTCGGGAAAACTGTATTTGCCTATTGTGAATATATATTTTCTTCCCTTTTTCCTTTAGTGTTGATATCACCCAAACACAATTTTCGAATTTTCTGTAATCGGTCAATCAACCTTTCTCTCTCACTGTAGAATATACCTTCGTCATGTCCATCAGCATCATCTGTCGGAGTATAGATATTTAACAAAACCGGATTGCAGCATCGAACTCGTATAGTAACGTAGGGTAGTCTTTCGTTTACGGACCCTATATTTTGAACTACCCAAATAATACTGTTCTTAATGAGGAATGATGATCCAAAATTGTATGGCAGACTTCCCCCAGACTAGAAAATATATTTACCCTTTCGAATATTAAATTAAGCCTCCTCCCGGCCACTTTTAATCCAAGACTACGACATTTCTAAAATGTTGTAATATCTCCGTAAACTACTCTTGATAATGCACCTTAATGCTAAATGTTTTATGTCTAACTCGAAAGTTGTGGAAAATATATTGTAAGGTCCACAATTTTGGATCCAAGATAGCGTCTTTTGATATATTGTGTAATATTTTAAAAACCTGCTAGTGATAATGTATCTTAATAACAAATTACCTTTCAATTATCCCAGCGGTTAAGGCTCTCTATTCTATACAAGAACGGGTTGGGCGGCCATTTTGGATCCAACATTGCGACTTTTTCAACATTTTAAATTACATTCCTAATGATCATGTACTACTAGTGATCATGTACCTTCATACCAAACTTTGTATCTCTAGCTCAGACGGTGTGGAAAATTGTTTTTTCCTATGATCCGCCATTTTGGATTTAATATGGAGACTTTGGGCGGCCATTTTGAATCCACGATGGCGACTTTTCCAGATTGGTGTTGTTGAAACACCATACCAATTTTGATGTTTCTAGCTGCAGCCGTTTAGACTGTGTGTTCAATACAACAATGAGGTTGGCGGCCATTTTGGATCCAAATGGTGCCTTTTTCAACATTTTCTAACATATTTCTAAACTACGCTTTGTCATAGACCTTCGTACCAAACCTCGTATCTCTAGCTCGAACGGTGTAGATTACCGAGCCACCGTAGCTCAGTGGTAGATCCTTTGCGTAGCATTCGGGAGGTCGTGGGTTCGATCCAAGCGACCGACGATCCTGACTAAGGTTTTTACATTGTCTTTCCTGAGTCACATCCGGCAAATGCTGGGATGGCACCTACAACATAGGCCCTAACCGACACCTTCCCGAATCCTATCCCCTCCCCTATCCTGGCATGAGCCTTAGATGCCTAAATGCCATAAATGAAATGTATTCGTTCAATCATTCAAACGGTGTAGAAAATGGATTTTTGCGTCGGCCATTTTAGATCCAAGATGGTGTCTTTGAATTCATCTCGTAATATGTTCGTAACTTAGTGTTGATGATGTAGCTTAATACCAAATTCCATCTTTCTAGTCTCAACAGTTTAGGCTGTGTATTCTATAATACAATGTGTTTGGGGGCCATTTTGTATCCAAGATGGCGACTTTTTCAAAATGTCGAATTTTTCCTTTACCTACTCATGGTCCTACATCTTCATACCGAATTTGGTGTTTCTAGCTCCAGTAGTCGGCCTGTGAGTTTATATGAATGAGTCAGTCAGTCAGTCTGTGAGTGACCATGTTGCTATATATTATAAGGGCTCGCTTTGCTTCACAAGGGAGCGATGCACCCTCAACTTGGGTACTGTTGGGGGCTGCGCCCGCTTTATCTGAACCAAAACTCCTTGCAGGACTACATCGCCAGAATGTTCATCTGCGCCCTCCCACAAGGGAAAGGGGGCTTCGCCCCCAAAAGGAATTTTGCTCCATTTATCGTAACCTACTTCTGGTCATACACATTCGTACACAATTTTGTTTCTCTAGCTTCAATAGTTTGGAAATTGGATTTTTGTGTGGTTATTTTGTATCCAATTTGACAATTTTTATTAACGTTTTCTTATGTTGTCGTTATCTGCTTGTGATGGTACACCTCCATGTAAAATTACATTTATCTAGCTCAAACGGTGTAGAAAATGGGTTTGTGGCAGGCATTTTGAATCCAAGATCGCGACGTTTCCAAAATATTGTAATATTTTCGTTACCTACCCTTGCTAATACACCTTTATGCCAAATTTCTTATCTCTAGTTTAAACGGTGTTGAAAATGGATATTTTGTCCTCCCTTTTGGATGCAAGATGGCGTGTTTGGATACATTGTGTAATATTTTCGTAACCTGCTAGGGATCTTGTTTTTTTATATCAAATTTCATAACAGTAGCCCGAGGCGTTTAGGCTGTGTATTCTATACAATTGGTTTGGCGGCCATTTTGGATCCAGATGGTGACTTTTTCAACAATTTTAATCTTTTCCTAAACTACTAGTGAACATGAACCTTCATATCAAATTTGGTGTCTGTAGATCAAACGATGTGGAAAATGGATTTATGTGGTCCGTCATTTTGGATCCAAGATGGTGTCTTTGAATACATTTCCTAATATTTTCGTAATCTACTAGTGATAATGTACCATCGTTCCAAGTTTCATTTCAATAACCCCATTGGTTAGGCTGTGTATTCTATACAACAATGGGTTTGGTTGCCATTTTGGATCCAAGATGGTAACTGTTTCAAAATGTCGCATATTTTCCTTTACCTACTCATGGTCCTACACCTTCATACCAAATTTGGTATTTCTAACTGCAGCAGTTTGGCCTGAGAATGTATATGGATGAGTCAGTCAGTGATTGAATGTCCATGGGGCTATATAGATTGCGGATATTGTAGAATAGAAATGATTGTCGAGGAGAGTTTCATGCTGATCAAATTATTGAAACATCAATACCAGCTTTAGTTTGCATTTTCCATTTTGAATTTATTAAGACAAACAAAGAACTTGTATCATATGTTTCTGCTACATATATTACATAAATAGACAATATAGCATTTTATAGCAAACACTGTCTCCAATTATTGGATTAAGTTTTAAACTTAAAATGGTTCTCTATTTATAAAATATAGCTGGAACAACACTTGTGACTGAAGAACTAAAATGATATATTTGCAAGTGATTCATAACAATTCCTACACAGAAAAATGTGCATTGTTTGTGAATGATTGTCAATACGTTCCACTGTTATGGAAACATAATTCTTAATTAGCAAACACTAGTTGTGATATGAATGGAGTGGGAACAGAAAAGCATGATTTTACTGTTAAGGGATATGATATGTATAACAAATATACTATTTGCAATATCCTATCAGTGGTGTAATGTTACACAAAGCAAATTTACATCTACATGGCGTAATTAATGATATCAAGTGAAAAGACGATTAGTCTTAAGGAAATAGCCAATAGTACTATTACAAGTGTTCGTGTATAATGACATGAAACAACAAACTTATTAAAAGAATTTTGACGCAGATACTTATTGCACTCAATATAATTATAGAATAATGAAAAGATACAATTTGTATTTGCTTATGAAATATATAATTTTCTTGTTAAAGCATACCTCGTAGTAAACTAACAGAAAATAGAATTTCCTAAAATGAAAGTATCTTCTCCGTCTAGACAGATAATTGGTCATTAGTGAAAAAGAGAAAATAAAGAAAGACATTACATCAGACAAAAATAAGCACAAGTCTAAATTTAATAACATATTAATTTGGAATAACTCTGATAACAACACCTAAACACTGCTAGTATGACATTTCTTTAAATTTATATTTATTTCAGCGGAAATGAAGGACTGGGTACCTCCACGATTGCCATTGTTCAGTAAGTAACTAATATCTACTAGTTTCAAACAACTGCTAATGTTAAACTTAAGCAAAATAATATGGTGCTTTTTAATAATTTAGATATAGAAGATTCAGCCTTTTTTCTTCTCTTTTTGTAATGTACCTTTACAAAACATTTGCAAAATCAAATAATTCAAGCAATTTGTATAATCTCTTGAATCATGGAAGTGTATATACATTGTTGCAAGTAGAACCTATTTTCTTGGAGCGAAAGTCCCAAATTATCTCAATTCATTTGTCACTCCTTTAGATAAATTCGCTCCAAAAGCAGACGCATTTGGGCTATTCGAAGAAGATTCTAACGCTTGACAATATACGCAACAATTAACATGTGGGGTTTAAAAGCAAAAGTTGTAATCTCCACTAAAGAAAGTTTTACGGGAGAGCCAAAAGAAAATGTATGCTTGCAAATTTAATAGTATATGGGTACTTTTTTCCCTCTGATTCCTTCGATACACTACAAAATACACAAAAAATTAGGGCTTTACCTTCATTTACCATGGCACTTTAATGTATACAATTCCTTCAACATTTCGGTTTCCCAAAAATGCAGGTAGCAACGTTTGCTTATAAGTTCTTATGCTGTATTGCAGAGGTAACTGAGAAGTTCATTTTTCAAGTCAGGAAATGGTTTGTAACAATAAATAAATTGAAGTACTGTATGTATAATTTTAAACGCTGCTTCATATTTTAGGTTAGGAAGAATATTGTATTTTGTTTTGAAGCTAAACAATTTAGGACATTTTATATCTCGAGATTTTAAGGTTTAATCTAGTTTATTTATTATATAAAGTTTAAATTCGGACGAAACCGTACATGGACATAGTATAGAGTAAAGAATAAAAATGAAATGTCTCACCCAGAGGTCCTAGCTTAGTTAGCATAACAACCGAAAGATCTTCAGAACCATCCCAGCAACCATCCACCCTAACGGATGTTAGTCCAGCGATTTTCCTCAGTCACACCAGCCTAAATCGGGGCGGTAAATACAAATTATAGACCTTGGCCGAATACCTTTCAACATTTCGATCCCAACCAAATCCCAGTTTGTGCGTAACGTGCCTGAATGATAAAATTAAATTCAATTCTATTAGTGTTTTTCAATGAGTTCCGGCTATGTTGTGCCACAAATTTTATTTAGAAAAGTTGTTTAAATAAATATATTGGTTTATTAATCATTTTAATAATTATTATAGTTCGATTATCTAAAGTTTGTAATACACTTGGAATAGCTGAAATGTAATTTTGGGCAAATACATCGACCAAGCATTTTATAACGTTAAAATAAATATTGAGTTAAATCTGTCTTGTAATTGCGTTTCCAGAAGAAAAAGTAATTTTGTTGTTCAATGTACAATTTCGCGTAATTTTGATTTACTATTTGTTTTATTGTATGCACGAACAAAAGTCTATGTTACATGTTAAAATATAGTACATCTATGTTTTCTCGCGTATACGCGTCAATTCTTGATATTTGCAATCACCATGGCAGGCTTTAAGCACATTAATATTCAACTCCGTAAATATAAGTTCAACAACGAGTTGGTTTTTGATTTGAGTACATGAATTTACACACTGTTGTAAAGCAGATGTTTCACCTTACTAACATATGAATATTTTCTTCCTAGGAAACTATTTACCACCAGGGAATTTACAACGTAAGTACATTCTACATATTATTTTATCTTGTAATACTTTTCTCGTTTAGCGTATGTACGGTATACAATCAGTGCAATTGGTATTTATTAATAATGTTATTTTCCTACCTTCTTACTAGACATTATTTAATCGTCTTCTGAAAATCAATAATTATGTAAACCATATTCTAATATTATCAAACGTTCTGTCATATATTAGGGCTCTGGTGGTATGTAAAATTGTAGACCTATATTGCAATTTCGGGTTCAATGAGATAGCTATTAACTAAAAAAAACGTAAAATTATTTGCCACAAGATTCTATAAAACAAAACTCAAATACTTTCGTATTTTTCGTTTCAGGTTCTTCAAAGCCATCAGCTCCCCTTAACTTTCCATACAATGCTCGAAATTACGGATTATTTGGATGATAGGTGCATCACTTATAATAAACTGGTGTCTCCAGTAGTCAAAATTTATTTTGTATGCCTTCGTAGTCAAATATGTAAATCTAGTTTCAGCAATAAATGTTTTTACAGATAAATATGTAGTCTTCTTTTATTTTGCCCAATCTTTAACTATTGGAGAAAAAAATAATCTGTCTTCGTTACTTAAAATCAACATACACTATCCAATACACAAACCGTTCATTGAAACTATATCACATAAAGTGCTAAAAGTCGTTTTACTTTTATTTTACATATTACGAAAACACTATTCAAATATTTATTTATAAATGCTTAATATCATAAATGAAGATCGATTAAAGTTTAAGTAAGAATGTTCACAATTCTACCAATTAACAATAAACACTGAAAGTGCTACTGAAAACGAACAACACCAAAGTTGGATTTTCATAATTAAAGCATATTTTAGAGTATCCTATATCTTCCAAGAGAAACGCGGTGATATTGAGGAGAGTCCGGTCACTTGGCCGATTGTATTTCAAAAATTCGAATTTAGCCCCAACAGAACGCTGATTGGTCGAAAGAGGTGAAGTAACTTAAATGCTGTTCACTGATTGGTTTGTACACATTCTGAACACTAATTGTTTGGTGACTCCCGCTGTATTTATTGTGTTTACATTTATAGTAAATATTTTAAAATAAACTATGTGTTTAGAAATTAAAACATGACCTAACCGAATCTCTTGCCAATTTTTTTAAAGAAACATAACACTTTACATATATCTCATATTTTCTACAGAAAATTTAATATTCTACATAACTCCTTGGATATATTGCATATAATTTAGAGAAAATTCAATCCTTTAATATACTCCATTGCATGTATTGAAAAGAACTGACGTTTTAATATAACATACTTTATTAGCCACAATAGAATTTGTTATTTATGCTAACCTAATGCATGTTTTACTGGCTTACTTAAAACTGAGGTTTTAAAATTACATAAGCTACCAGGTGCGTAAATATGAAACCGGAATTTATGTACAGAAAAGACACAGTGATTGGATGACAATACTAAGAACTATTTTATTCGAAGTATTGGCCATCGCTAGTGATACATTTCTGCCATCGTCCCGGCAATGTGTGGATACCAGACCAAAAAACTGTGCCTCTTGTGCTGCAAACCAGTCATCAAGCCATTTTCGTACATTCTCGTAAGAAGTGAAGCGCTGGTCAACAAGTGCGTGTCCCATTGATGCAAATAAGTGAAAATCGGAAGGCGCCAAGTCTGGTGAGTAAGCTGTATGCGGAAGAATTTCCAAGGAAAATGTCGCAATCGTTTCCTTGACCGGTTTTGCTGTGTAGGAGGGTGCATTATCGTAAAACACAATCACTTTATGATGTATTTGTTCATATTCTGATCGTTTTTCAAGCAAAGCGAGATGTAAATCGATCATTTGTTGTCGGTAACGTTGGGTATTAACGGTTTCGCCAGGTTTCATCAGTTCATAATATACCCCCCCCCCTTCTGATCCCAACAAACACAAAGCATTGTCTTCCGTCCATAGCGATTTGGTCTTGCAGTCGATGTCGCCGGGGCGCTCGATGTCCCATGATCTTTTACGCTTAGGATTCTCGAAATAGATCCACTTTTCGTCACCAGTCACAATTTGATGGAGAAATGATTTCCTTTTGTACCGGGCGAGCAGAATTTCGCAAGTGGTTTTTTGGTTTTCCTGCTGTCGTTAAGTCAATGCATGTGAAACCTATTTTCCCACCTTCTGTATCTTGTCCATGGCGTTTAAACGTATGAAAACTGCTTCTCGTGTCACATTTAGTTGATCCGCGAGTTGTTCTTGCGTTTCAGCATCATCCTCATCCAACAATGCTTGCAATTCGCTGTCTGCAAACTTTTTCGGTGGTCTTCCACGTTCTTCGTTTCTCACGTCCAAATCGCCACTTTTAAATTTTGTAAACCACGCATACCACCAAGTGCATGATCACCGTAAGTTTCGACAAGCATGCGATGCGATTCTGCAGACGTTTTCTTCAAATTGTACCAAAACATCAATGCTGTCCACACATCGTAGTTTGTAGGCACAAATTGCACCATGTTCAACGCTATTAAACACTACAGTATGTCTGGTTTTGAGTTGCAAATTTTTATCAGCAGCCAAAATAAGCAACTGGCGCCTTGGAAGCAGTTTTACGGTAACCACAATGACAGCTAACGCCGTCTATGCACAAATTCCGGTTTCATATTTACACACCTGGCATTTACAAGATATAATTTAATGTTTAACTTAACTCATCGCATATGCTAGATATACTAGTTACCGAAACGTTGACATCTGGACCTAATATATGCTAAAAGACTTGCCATAATTTAAACTTTCAACCTACCCAACGTTTTTTTTTTATATTTTAACACAACACATTATATTTTTGATCTAATATATTATTCAATTACATATGGGTTACAGAAGACTTGTCCCATTTACCTAACAATGTATATATAATAATAACAAAAATCACAGCTATATTGGTTCGAATAGTGGATGAGGCCTCTTCCTGGAGGAAGGAGATTGGTCTATTACTCTCACGCTGAACAAACGAGTTGGGATAGAAGAGGGCCTGAGCTGTCACTGTGATCGCCACTATTTTTTATTCAGTACCTCAATTGCTTCACGATGCTGGGCGGGCACCATTCAAGACTCACACAACTTGCCAAAAAGTCCTTGGCAGCACTGAAAATCGAACCCGGACTCCTCGATTTCTAGGCAGCAAGCTAACCACTAGACCAGCGGGAAAGCATTCAGTGTATATATTGGATATCATTTACTGAATTTTACTTAATGTACCTTGTTCCCCTTAATGACATATTATGAGCTAACATGTGACTTAATTTTAATATTATATGTAACTCACGTATATTCCGAGCGAGTTGTAAAATCTCTGCAACTTACCCTTCTGTGGTCCTAGAATTATGAAACTTACAGTGCGTATGTTATTTATTACGGTGATGCCGAATACGAAGTCACTTTATCAGTACTTACTACCACATGCTATCCCGCTTTCCTGTGGCTCTAGAACCGTATAATTTTGTGTACAGTGTAACCAATACCCGACCACGGTAAGATTCCAATAATCAAGGTCTAGTGTAAAACACTAATCGGCTCCTAGTGGAGAATTAAGATCGTAACGCAATCAAGGATTTTAACGGAAGTACTAATACATAGAGAGGATCCACGAAGAGAACCCACAATTATAGTTCTCATGTATAGGGTAGGTTCCTATACTACTAATTATGTTGAGATGTCAAATATATGTACGCATTTTTTTTATACACAATATATATTACAATCACAGGAAACAAACCAGTATAATTGGTTGAAACGAATATTGAGTCACTACAATGATTTCAATTTTCGAAGAAAAAAAAACATAAACCATAAATTCACCTTTTACCCTTTAACAATTTATAATGTAGTTACACGTATGATATAATCACAACGCCTTCAACTATTTCCGGTTCTGACAAACTAATGGACCACTTAAACAAAATTACTAAACAACCTTTCACAATGTCGAAAATTCAAACTTGGATTCCACAGTTCAAATATTATAGAGTATAACATTATAAATCGTGCTTCTAAATAGGAAGAGATCTAAAATATTCTGAAATAAACTCAGAAAAAAATGTCGTGAGTTGACACTCGATACATAGCACGAGGGCAGGTCTCGGTTTCACTTCCCGCTTGGTACTCAAGAAGAAATTTACTCCTCAGAGACGAACTTCCGTAAATATTCTTACTAAATAGAAAACATAGTTTCCGGAACACCTTGAGCAGCGTTAGCAAGCAAATATAACGGTCTATACACTCAGATTCTTTAGATATCCAACACGTAGTCAGGTAGTGTGTTTGCTGCTCACCTCGGACTATTCTAACAAAAAATTTATTAATTTCATAAATCAATATGATAAGGTTCATCACGCCTTTAATATCATTCCAAAGGACAATTAGAACTACTTGCTCTATTTTATAATCACGGATGGCTTTAGATTCCGACGATACAAAACATGTGCTCGTTAGGTACCATGCGGGTACGTGGGTGAGATACAACATCCGGTTTCGATCTACCTTTAGAACGGGGACAATAACTGCGTTCGTGCTCGATACTAAAGCCCCTGAAATCCCAATTAAAAGCCCTAAACGTAGCAAAGATATACCAATATATTAATTTTGTAAACTTGATCGCGCCGACGACTTCACGTACAAACACTAGACAGACTCTATCTCTGTTAGTCGATGGAGTATTACTAAATCTATAAAATTACGTCAAATGCAAGAAATACGTAATCGTATCCCTGACTCTTTCTCTCGTTAGAGAAATTTACTTCAATTCTGATACTCAACAATCTATGGGCTAAACTCCATTTGCCGTAAAATCCACAGATCAAACGAATATCATCCAAATAAATTCCAATATCAACCGTGAAACAGACTCTTAGCAATAAATACTCCACAAATAATGCTAGTAAAAATGTAAGTTGAAACCATGCCTTCATGTAGGTTTAAAAATCGTAAAACCACATGACGTCTCTACAATCTTAGTTTTAGCATCGATTCCATACACTTTCCTCTAAGGGAGTCAGATAGTTCTAAAGACTCATGGCCGCCGACACTCTAAACCACGTCAATATTTACAAATTCAGCATTGATACGGCGCCGACACAATAGAGTATATAATCTCTTACTTATAAGAAATTCCCATTTTACTTTTACATCATGTTATCCCTAAAACCAAAAAAATAAATAAATAAATAAAAATAATAATAATAAATTGAACACAAAACACAAAGTGGATTGTAACAATAAAACGTACATTACAACAGATAGCTAATAACCTTTATCATTGAAGGTTAGTAAAGAAACATCCAGGTTTTTACTTTCTCTCTATATCTTACTGTGTTCGAGGTTTTGCGTTTTGAAAGTACAAATTTAGCCTGAGGACCACAAAATGTCACCTATCATAGATTCGTCATTATAGGCATAGAATATTTATAATTACTTTCTTTCTATTTACTTCCATCTCCAAGATAGGGTCTATTAAATAAAGGATACCTCTCAGGATCCTTTTTAGGCGATGTCACCTATTTTCATGTAATATGTAATTCGTCATGCTGATGCTAATTTTAAACCTAGTATTTTCCCTACCCCTTACTGTTTTTGAGATATAAGTATGATATCTGTTACTTTTGTTTTTAGAAACTTTAAAATTGTACATTTGCCATAGCGCGTCACGATAATGTCAATTTCGATTATTTTTTTCTCCACGTTTTTTCGCCTCCAAGATAGCAAAATATTCTTTGGATGTTGTCACCAATCTTACGGCATTCTCATTTTTATTTATTTTGCCATGCTGGTGCCAAATATGACATATACTGTTTTCTATTTATTGCTGTTTTCGAGACATTGCATATTGGTCTTTTGATTTTTTACTCAAGAACAGTAAAATATTTTATCGTGGTGGTAGTTTTTATCCTAGTGTCAAAATTGAAATTATATTTTATCCACCTATTACAGAATATTGATATTGTTACCGCTTTATAGTTTTATTGTTTTACTTTTTCTAGGGTAATGTATTGTATGTCTTACCCAAATTTAACATGACATGTGGTAAAATATTGAAATAATAAATTGGAAATGTCTAATTGAAAATTAGAAATTAACTTCTGTTTTTTATCTGGGTCCTCTGTGTTTTATCATAATGGTATTACAAGTACGCATATTTTTAGTATGTGTCTTACTGAACTCTGCATTTTTGTATACATTTTAGTGAAATTAACCACTTTTACGCAATTTGTGTATGAGTGGGGGCCCAAGAGAAACCGGAATCGTTCTCCGGTGGCCGGATCCGTTGTAGTACGTGCTTCTACCACTAGATGCCTCTTGCAGGGACCCTTCTGAATCAGTCGGCCGACCAGCGTTATTGAGTAAAGTAATGGTGCCATGTAATACATATTTTTGTTAAGCGACTCTCGCTTTTTCGGCAATTTTTGTGAGGACTGAAAAGTGGCAACAATGCGTGAGGCTATAAAAGTCTGTTTTATGTTTGAGGAAACAGCTGTAATGCTTGAAACGGCTTACAAGGAAGCTTCTCTTGAAAAAAAAAAACTTTTACGAGTGTTCCTTCCGTCCCTTTGAGACCAACCACATTCATGGCGACCTTCGACCTCCAAAATGGACGAACACATCGCCAGGATACGTGGACTGATTATTTAAGACCGTCGCAGAACCACTAGGTGAGCCCTGGACTTACTTCCAACTTACTTTCGGTCACAAATTGTAAATTAAAAAGTGTTGCAGCAAAACTCGTGCCTCAGCAGCACTCAAAACCTTGATTGTAAAACAATGTCTAACGAAAAACAACATGATCCTGCTTTTGCTCCCGCCATTTTCACTCGAACTTGCTCCGAGTGACTTTGTTTTATTTCCCTTCTCAAACTTTTGCAGATGTTGAGGAGGTGAAGAAAAATTCGAGGGAGCCATTAAAGTGTATCACTTGGCAAGAGTTTCACGATTGCTTCGAAAATGCAAAACTCGTTTATACCGGTTATTTTCATCAAATAGACAGTAATTTGAAAGCGATTCAAGTTGTAACATCCAAAAATAAATGCACACAATTGTATTAGAAAATTCCGTTTTCTTTTGGGTACACAATCATATATGATTTTGTGAAGTTGGATATTTTGTTATTTATGTTTTGGACTAAGTCGTTCACCTATATTATAATATTGTTGGAACTCCTCTTTAATATATATATATATATATATATATATATATATATCAATACTTTGGATTTGGTAAAATTCGAATTTTTCTATCGTAATATCTTGTAGACAATTTATGGAAATTTGACATATAGAAATGTTATATTTTGACTATTTTACTGTTTATAGTATACAGCAATTAATTGACACGTTGACTATGTCATAATATGTTTTCTAACGAGAATATTATTATGCGCTCCAATACAAATTAAGCCTCGTCGAGTTAATATCTGCGTTCAAAAATATAGTACTTTTGATGCATTTGAATATGTTAAGTGTATTCGTCGAATAAAGTTGGATATTCAGAGATCCATTTATTGTATGAACGAGCAATCAAAATGTAAGGGTATTAAGATAATTTGGGTTAAATACCGGGAAAGTGCGTGAAAGGAAATTAACATAGTATATGCCTATATGAATGTTACGAAGGCTGGAAGGTAAATACATACTAATTACAAAAAAAAAAGTTACTTCATAAATTGCTAGCACACTTTCGTAATGATAGAGTTACGCACGAAATACTTGGACAAAGTCTGTTTATTTGTACAATATATATAATAATATATTGCGAGGTACCCAATAATTAGCAAAAACTGTAATAATTAGCAAAAGCTTTGAGTATAGATTGTTTGCTGAATCTGTTGAGATACACACTCTGAGATTCTCATATATAACCAAATATTTCCGGTATTGCATATAGGGATCACATACGAGGTGCACATATCTAGGTTTTAGTTTCTTATATAAGATAGAAATATATTTCATTTGAGATCCGATAAATATTTGTTCCCTGCAGTGTATGATTCTAATGTGTATTCCATTTGTTGCAAATTAACCTAAGTAATCAGCGCAAGAGTACTGAAATTGTACTAGAGCAAATGAACTTGACATTGATGCCTACATAGTGCCAGTCAGGGTCCTCCCTCTCATTCTATCTCTATGTTGTTTGCATTTATATCCATAGAATAAAGCAATTATATCTTGGCAGAACCAGGGTCTTTTCTTTAATATCTTGGAGTTGATTAACTGCGAATGTCGATTGTGTACCGAAAAGAAGTATGATATGTTTGTTGTTGAACTTCATGGTATATTTATACAAATCAGGTATAATGAATCATTCATATACATCTGAGAATACTAACAAGAAAGGGTCATGAATAAGTCACACGGACTTTTGAATCAAACACAGACTATTCGAGAGAGATAACAGAGATATGTTCAGGCCCAAGCAATAGGCGCCATAGACAACCGACTGCGGTACCCCATTTGGCCCGAAAACCCTTTTAAAATAAAGCAATTGTCAAGGAAATTTGAGACTCTCAGTTAAATAGCTATTGCATCAAAATTATTCATTGGAGGGTCATGGTTCATACCTCATTCTCCTAAGAATGAAACAAGTTTTCTGAAGGTGCTGTGCAGTTGCGCCCATAATGTACGCAAAAACAAAAAATCCTCCCAAAATAGCCTTTATCAAATTTTACCTTTCTGGAGCGCCCCCGGATAAGAGAACACAATCCAAATGTGTCTCGGAAAATATTAAGGGGTATAGGTAATGCGTATGCCAAGTTGATGTCGGTACTTTCAATACATATGAGGGATAAGGTGTTGTACTAATGCTTTCCGTATATACGAAACCGGCCCTAAGACCTGGACTATAAGTAGCACAT
>JAGDQP010000766.1:123347-143911 GCA_022664845.1 Lepisma saccharinum
ATATATATATAATTCATAACTCATACTGTTCTCAGTACTGTTAATCCGGGTATCATGGTGTGCACCTCATTCCCTTCACAATAAATCAAGATCACGCATATGGTGGGATCACGCATATGGTTGCACAATGTATATGGAGATGGAAATTGGGAATAATTAACAAGAATTCCCTCCAAAATATCTCTATTGTAAAGTGTTATGCCCATTGGAGCGGCCCCAGGTAAGAGATAATGTTTCTAACATAAAATTCACATGTCCAAATCTATCCAGTTGTGATCATAATGTGAAAACAATTAATCTAAACAATTCGTTACGCTGTAAGTAATAAATGTGGAAAGTTGCAATTTGATTGGAAACATACACTACGAGAGAGACAAAATATTACTTCCCGTGTGCAATACGGTGGAGGGTGCATAAGTAGTAGATTCTCCTGTCCAATTGATTGTGAACAAAGCAGCAGTTCATCATTCGTTCAATCGCCTCCGAAAACGTCTAAGGTTGTCTTCCCTGACAGTTATTAGATGGATGCGTACAAGTTATGGAAATGAAAATCATGCGAGAAAGAAAATAGTGATCCTTCGACTCTTTGCGTTCCTGGGAAGTTCATCGACAATCAATGAGGTCGATTCAATATGAGAGCAGTTACAAATGCAGAGAACTGTAAAGACAGATAAATAATGTAGTGTTGTTGCAATTTGAAGACACTAGGTGTCGACACTGTATAATTCATGACCGTATGAGTTGTACTTTGGCAATGACAGTAAAGAACAATATCTATCCATCCAATATTATCAAATTCCAGGCTACAAACTCGTGGGTAAATGCATTCAAAGCTCGCCTTAATATTGTATCTCGCAAAATAACACACAAGATATCGAAGAAAGTAATTGCAGAAGACATTGATTATATCTCTGTTATATCTTTCGAATGTACTATGTTTGATTCAGAAGTCTGTGTGACACATTCATGACCCTTTCTGGTAAGATTTTGAAACTGAGAAACGTCGAACCTAATATATGTAATATTTCAAACATCAAATCATGTAAAGTGAATTACAGGAATCGAACCTAATACTCTAGTAATACACGGTACCTAGAAAGGCTGTACAGAGAAAAATCTCACATTAGAAACCTCGTGATATATATTCCGAAGAGAACATTTAATCACGTTTAGTTCTCCTTTAGCCGGAAAAGTGGATGACATAAAATACACCTTACAATGTAAACTAATATCAGAGCATTTTCCATAGCATGGTGACCCGTGAGCGAAACACTAATTATGTATTTTCTAAACAAAGCCTTTAAAGATGCCAACTGATGAGTATAATATTGTAATCAGAGCCAACGATGAACTAAATTGTGAACACGAAAGGAAGTTTGATTTTATAATAGCAAACAAAGTTACTTTCGTTATTGATGGATGAGTTTAACAAGTATGCCATAATCATTCAAAAATGTTCTTGCTCTTAGAAAATAAAGAAATTTACAACATACCACAGCACCTTCTACTTTTTTGGCACTGTTAAGATGGATACCACTTCAGTTGGGCTATGTTTTAGTATTAATTTCACTAAATGACTACTGTTTATATCTACAAAATGCTACATTAATATGTAAATAGCCTGGTACACTTTATCAGTTACAAAAGTTTGCAATATTGAACATAATATATTTACGTTATTTCCTATACTTGTTTGCTAGTGAAAGAAACAAGTTAGAGCTTCGATTAAACTAACAATCGCTATACCTCCGGTCCTTTGATAACAGTTAACAACGCAAGCATTATTTTTTTAATAAAATATCTCTAATTTTTCACACCATTATTTGCTTTTGTATTTTGCCATTTTCCATAGAGAAACGCTTAATTTCAGCTGTTAGGGAAACTAGATGTAAGTGATCGGGAGACAAACCTCTAGGGCCGCCAGCTCCTTAAGAAACTTACCTATGCATATACACATAATTGTTCGATATTATATTTCGTCTTTTGCGTTAGAATTTTATTTTATTTTAAGGCCTTTAGGCAACTATGGCTCAGACACCTTTCCCGTTAGAGAAACGCTTATTATCAAGTATTGGCAAATTATAATGTAAGTATACGGAGCAAGTCCCCTGGCCCTTGCCAACTTCCCATAGAGAAACGCTTAATTTAACCTATTAGAACGGCCTGAGGGAATTTAGACACAAGTAGCCGGGTATCAAGTTGCCCTGGTCCACCGCTCCTTAAGAAACTTCTGCATATAAACACAATTTTTCGCTATTATAAATCGTCTTTCCCGTTAGACAGATACCTACTATCAAGTATTATCATATTTTCATGTAAGTGTAAGGGGGACAAGTTCAAGTGACCCTGGCCACCCGACAACTTTCCTTTGTTCTTGCACATACACTTTGATTTCTTTAAAGTTTCAAAATGTTTTCCAGGTTTCTAGTATAATTGAAAAAGCGAATTACAGCTACGGCCATCTAGTGGAAGATCTGGAAACAAATGATCTGGTTTGAAGATAGTACCTAGACTATCTGAGAGATGGAATCTGAGTTAACCCACCAATCACATGGACACCATAAGCGGGAATAATGGTTTGCTTTTGTTATCAAGGAACCTGGAAACAAACATTTTTCTGCATGAAAAGCTTTACACTCTGAGCCTCATCGTTAGCATCTTGCAGTGCGATCTAACCTCTAAAGAATTTAAATCTGAAAAGTTAAAATTGATTGAATGAATATTATCCTGTATCTCCAGTGCGAGCGGAAACCGTGGGTTACAGCTAGTATAGTGCTAAGTTAGAATCACTTCCGTATAGGTTTGTAGATATAGTTCGAGTAAATCAGCTGAATTGCACAAATCCTTTAATGAAGATAAAACAAAACGTAACAAATATGCACAGTAACAGGTTGCATAATTGATGATTCCTTCTTACATAAAACTGATAGTGATCCTATTCAATTCGTAACCTTAGTGCGTCAATTTAACCTTCGTTTGCTCATCCGACCAGCATAAAATTGCAGCTTACTTGTATGCAAACACACATGGTATCAAGCTGTTCCAAGGCCATTTATAAATAGAACGACTAAAAACGATCATAGTGTTAAACAGCTTGTATATTGTAATATATAAAACATTGTATATATTTTTGCCTCTGATTGTGAGAGCACTTTAAAAATCGTATAAAAATGCATTTTTAAGTATTTTTTAACTTGACTTCCTAGCACAACTTGTTGTTTATGTATTTGCAGTTCTTCCTTTTATTTGTTAATGTTTCGCTGTAAAATATTGCCATTATGTTGTATATATTATTCGTAAACAAAACTCCCAAGATAAACAGACTACAGAAAATGTCAAGAGAACGCATTTTATAGCGTACGGACAATCTCAACTTTAATCTCAAATCTCAATATGATTTTGTGAAGACATGTACTAAATCTTTTCAAAGGTATTTTAGGCAATATATTATTTCACTAGATATGAAATGTAAGAGAAATAGGAATGATGTGTCACAATTTATTAACAAACATATTTTGGTCAGATTTTGGTAATTGATGTTATCCACTGGATGACGATGACAGCCAATGACATGAAACATTATGACACTTAATATCATTGCAAAAGTTAAAACCTTTGTGTAAATATTTGAAAACATTCATAATTGACAATACGAAATATTTAAATATTTAATAAACTGTCGAACTAAGATAAAGTACTCTTTTGTTCTATGCGTTTGGTTTTGTTAAATGTGTCAATATTATTTTTTCACTTTATTCAAGCTACCGTAAAGAATTTAATATATCATTGCCACGGATTATAAAATTAGAAATTACCTGCTATAAAATAGTATAAAGTTTATCTCTTTGAAGAATCTTCGTCTTAAATGGATATTAAATTCGTTATTTCTTTGGTATCTTTATTCTTTGCTGAGGTATGTATTTGAACTATAATCCTGCATGGAACTGTTTATATTTTGCTGCTTACTGAACATTTTGAAGTTAACCATCATATGTTCATTTAAAGGATTGGATATATATGTGAGACTCCAGAGGACAAAGGATACAAGTAACAATGAAGAATAAAAAAAACATATTTGAGATTACATTTTACATACGGCAAAAATATATGAAATATATGTGGCATATTTTCTACACGGACTCACTAAAGCCCAAGGTGTCATTGTACCAAAAAAAAAAACACAGTTTTGTGTCACACATATTTCAGATTGTATATAAATGATTTCTTCGTACTCGTTTTTATTCATTTATGTCAGTAGTATTTTTGGGGGATCAGGAGCTCACGTACATAATCTTTACTTCTAACATTGTATTTTATTCTAATTCATAGAATCTTACTATTTATTAATCAAGACTTCTTAACACTCAGGAAGTAATATATGTTTGATTGGCTTTACTTTAAAACTATTGCCAACATGATGTTAGTCCATTGCATAATTTAAAATTAGTACAGTCTGTCTATAACGTACAAGCACCCTTGATCCGGTTTCAAAATTCGTTTAATTATTTTAAAATTGTAAGTAACGTATGTATTTATTATAAATACCAGGATACGGTAAACGCCGTTTCATACAGTTCTTGTAACAATTTTAATATACAACATAATAGCAGTAACAATAAAGCGAGCAAATAAAAACTGATTTTACTCAAGATTCTTGTAGCATTCAGTTGGAAATTTTCTTTTGCTTAAGTCACAATTATATGACAGTGGAATAGAGTTATAGGAGAATTACGTGTGACAATCTGTATATAAAACTTATCATTAACCAAACTCAATGTCGGTTTCAGGGCCTATTCTTATATTAAAAATCGAAAGAAGGTCGTTCGTCCTGAACGTGCTCTGCATGATTTATTAAAGAAGTTTAAAGCTCTTTAGTCTTTTTAGTGTTTTAGTGTTTCGAAACTAAAATATATACGAGAGTTGATCCAGAAATAAGGTTCCCAAAGAGCTACAGCCGCACGGGAAGATGCGAGGCGAAATCCGGCAACACCGCTGTGCGCGGCTGTTCCCCTACTCTCGATTCCGCCCGGCCGCGCTTCGCTGCGCCGCTCAGTCTTGCCTCAGCAGCCGTCCGAGATGGAGGTGTCCATTGTTGCTCCCGTCAAGTGCGAGATTCGTTTCGTAATTCGCTTTTTGCATGCCAAAGGGACTCTACCCGTGGATATGAATTGTCAGTTAACAGAGGTGTATGGCGACAAGTGTATGTCCGTTCAACACGTCCGAAAGTGGTGCAGGGAATTTAGTCCCGGTCGGAAGGACGTTCACGATGAAGAACGGAGTGGAAGACCGTCAGTTTCGGAGGTGATTGTCGAGATGGTCCAACGCGAAGTGCTTCAAAACAGGAGGATCACCGTCCGTGAACTTGTTGCTCAGACTCCTGGGAGTTCTTATGGTACAGTGAAAAGAGCTGTGACTGAAAAGCTGGGGTATAACAAGAGTTGTGTTCGCTCCAAGAACAGAATTAAGAAAGACGTATCAATAAAAACTTGTAACGTTCATTATACAAAACGGGAGCTCTTCATGTGGCGGTACGTAAGTCCGAAAAGAACGACCTGGACATATTAGCGATACAAGAAGTCTGGTGGGAACGTCAAGATAGGATAGGACAGTGCAAGTACACTTTATACCATGGGGAAACACGGTTTTACGATTTCAGAACAGAATTTCGCATTGAGAACATTATAGTTCTGGCGGTTCAGAATATAGAGTTCATCAACGAAAGATAAACGTACGTTACGATCCGTACCAGATGGTGCAAAACCTTTTTAATAAATGTCTATGCTCCGACAGAGAAGGCTAATGATAACGACAAAGATACATTTTACGAGGAGTTCCAAATTTGTTTGACAGATTACTGAAATATAATACAAAAATTGTGTCGGGTAATTTCAACGTTAAAGAAGGGAGGGAGGAAAAATATAGACTTATTGCACTGTAGGCAAATACAGCCTTCAGGAAATCATCAACAATAATAGAGAAAGACTGATAACTATTGCGATCTCAAAAAACATACAAATATAGAGCACATTCTTCCAGCAAAAATACATACACAAATACACATAGGTATCTCCCGATAGCAAAACGCTCAATCAAATTGATCACGTATTAGTAGATAGAAGAAGATACATCAATATAATGAATGTTTGGTCTTACAGAGGAGTGAAATGTGACACCGACCGTCAGTAAGTGATCACAAAAGTGAGGGAAAAGGTATGCATCGAGAGCAGAGGATTGAAAGGATCAGAACAACATAAATTGAAAGTTAAACATTTAGATAATTGAAGAGCAAAAGCAGAATACCAGGTTAGAAGATTCCAAGAGCAAATAGGTTGGAAATCTTAGGCGAATCGAATAGTGGTAAAGATGAAACTAATAATAAAATTGATTTAAATAAGATGTGGGAGGCAATTTGTGACAGAGTGAAGCTTGCAGCGAAAGAGCGTACTGGTGCGAAGAAACACCAGAAAAACAACCATTGGTTTGATGAAGAATGCCTTAAACCTCAAGCGAAACGAAAACAAGTAAGGTAGTGATGGCTAAGTAATAAACGCGAAGCAAATACCAACCACTACAGTAACGCGGATGAACGCGGCGATCTGCAGGCTAATCTGAGTAAAATTATTGATGTGTGGGAAAGTTATTTTGAAAAACTTCTTAATGTACACAACGGAGACCAAACAGAGAAATTGGACATCTATACCGCAGAACCGTGGATACTCGAACTTAGCAAGATCGAGGTCAAGATGCCAATAAAGAAATATAAACATTTCAAATCACCAGGAATACACAGTACCCCAGCCGAATTATTAAAATAGGAGGAAAGGCACTAACCATAAGATTCATAAATTGATGACGGCTATATGGAGAAAGGAGGAGCTGCTAAAGGAAGAGGAAACCGCAATAAGATTCCCAGATTATAAAAAAGCGATAAATCAGACTGTAACAATTAGCGTGGAAACTCGTTACTCCCAACATGTTACAAAGTATTAAGTTATATCTTCTACGTGTATACTTAGATGAAAGAGTTGGAGATTACCGATGTGGATTTAAAAGAAATAGATCCACTTTGGACCAGATTTTCGCCTTGAGACGAATTTTGCAAAGAGAAATGAGATGATAATGGGACCGTTCACCAGCAATTCATTGACTTTTAGAAAGGTTATGATTCTATTAAAAGGGAAAGGCTATATAGTTTCCTGGTACAATTTGGAATTCCGAACAAACTTGTTCAAGTTGTGAAAATGTGTTTCAGCGAATAAAGAGAACCAAAAGGGGCTAACGTTGAATGGGTTAAATCAACTGTTAGTGTATGCGGATGAGATAGATTTAATGAGGAAAGATATGGAGGCACTACAAAATAACGCCGATGTTTTAGCAAAAGCATACGATGACATAGGTCTACGGTTAAACATACAGAAAACAAAATACATGATAACCAGCAGAAACACAGGCAATAACGAAAACAGTTTCATAAAAATTGAGCATGAGAAAATAGACAAAGTAAACAAATTTAAATATCTGGATCATATGTAACAATAAAAAACGAGGTAACGGAAGATATAAAGAGTCGTTTAATATCGGGCAACACATGTTTCTATTCAGTCCAGAAACTTCTAACCTTGTAATTAATATCAGGGAAGTTGAAATTGAAAATATACAGAACGGTTATTCTGTCGATAATATTTTACTGTTGCGAAAGCTGGAGTACGACCCTAGCAGATGAACATAACTTACGGGTGTTTAAAAACAAGGTTTTGAGAAATACATTCGGGTCGAAACGGGACGAGAATCCTGGGGAATCTATATACATCCATACATAGAGAGAATTCAGTTTTGGAATCTAATTTACTAACATTCAATTTTGTTTCTAATTCTAAACATTAGAAGTATTTAAGCTATGAAATATCTTCCAGCAGGTCTTTTGCTATAGAAATAATTTTGCAAATATTTCGCACACACCCTGTTCCTTTGTTGGTTATAGTTATGAAGATCATAAACGGAGTAACTTACTCAGGATTTTTATTCTCAACTTTAATAGAATGATTATACAAGCGCTAATCCTCAGTTCACTTTCCGTATATCTCAATATATGTGACGCTTTCAACCGTCCAAAGGCAAAAAGTCATATCTGCAAATTTGACCGAAATTGAAATGATACGTAATAACCCGATTTGTACAATTTTACAGATACGGCTTTTAAAGTAAGCACGACAGACCTTTGCCCAAAGTCGGAAACCCGTATCTGCAATATATATTTGACCGAAACAGACTTTATAGGGTCTACCTTTTATTAAACAACTTTTTTCCATTTGAATGTGTAGATTCGTCTTTTGGCTTTAGACTGCAGTTTCTGATAAAAGTACTCTTTGAGCGCGAGTAGCATTACGAATACCTGTCGCAGCAAACTACATGCTTCATCAAACTACGTAAAAGTTACAACAGTAATACATGGTTGCTAGAAATGATTCATTGGATTTTAAAGTTCTGTAGTTTCGAATGATTGATATTTGAATTATTCGTACATGAGAGGAAGCGTACACTCAGCAAGTTTTCATGCGAAAAAACAAGCGGTACCATGAGACCAACAAGTGGCACCAGGTGGCAGCCCGAGCAGCACCAGCTTGACACAAGTGCCCTGCATCGTTGGATTGGGCATGTTGGTGAGAATGACATTCTCTGTCAACATTGTCTCCCAGATCTCCTGATATGATGCCGTGTGATCTATTTCTTTGGAGGTATGTTATGGACGGTATTTATGTTCCACTACAGTCAACAAAACTGATAGTACTTAGGGAATAAATCAATGCTGCTGTGGTAACAATTGACAAAGGAATGCTACAAAAGGTATGGGCAGAACTTCATTATCGCTTGAATCATTTGTAGTATTCCCGTATAGAGTTGACATACAATCGTTATCATCACTCATATCGAATACTACAAACATTTGTGGAAATAAACGTCAAGTTGAAAGAAGAATAACGATATTTAGCTCTTATGCCGATTGTATTTGAGGTAACAATTTGTTTTTCCCTGTAAATGAAATGAAAACTAAAAATTACGAACTAATTTAATAAGAATGATTAGATTTGATCCAATGTGTGTAATTTTTATTAAGAAATATAATGAAAACATAAAAATGTTTTGGCAAAACGATTCGCAGGGCTTCTGTAGAATGCTTCTAAATTTCTACTCATTTCTGAATCTATTCAAGTTGTACAAATATAAGAACGTAAGAAACGAATTTGAAACAAAACTCTTCCGTTTTGTACCTTCCATAACATGAACATAAACATATAATGAGAAGATGAACTAAAGTCACTCCACAGTCAAGTTAAGTATGTTCACTTAATGGAATCACTTCATACCTTAGATTAGGGTAGGTTATTCTTTAGCACACGTCAAATACAATGGCAATGTTAATCCTTTATTTACATTTTATTGTGAAACCACATTCATTTTAGCGATTTCTTCCTTTAGCTCATCTTATTCAGCATTCAATATTTCATACTCGTGACCTTGTAGTTAGAAAGAATAGCAAGTGAGTTAGGATAAACAACTTGTCTATACAACATAGATTCTCAGAGCGACGTTTTGCTGTAGATTTCGATATGAGCTTATTGACAACATTTTGTAAGAACGGAACAAACAGTTATTGGTAAAGTGGTCCTCCGTGATGGATGTAGCACTGGTGTGCTACAACACGCGGACACGTTGAAACTCACTTGTGTTTCAATTCTGAACGAAAGTGAATGAAAAAGTAACTTGATTGACTAAAAATAATAGTTTTTCCACACTTAGCACAAATATTACCTCTTCGAAATTGACATTTTAATTATGAATTTTATAGGTCATCCAGTTGACTACCGATTTACCGGGATAAAAGAGGGGAAGATATCCACGGTTAACTCAAAATCACGGTTAACCCAAAGACAGGGGGAAAACGACAAATATAAACAACGAACAGGAGTACACAGAAAACGTTCCAAATGCCGAAAGTAACAGAGGTACTAGGTGAGTGACAGGACAAGGAAATATTCAGTTACATGAGAAAGGGATTGGTAACTGCAGTCAGGTCATTAAAAAAGTTTGGGTAATAGGGAGGGTGGGGGAGACCTAAAACGTTGTTGTTAACTCGAATCTCATTGTCAGATTCTATCTCTGTATTTCTGTCTAGCATGCTTGCTGATGATTCTTGCGGTAGATGTAAATCTTTTCTTTTTTGGTGGGCACCAGTTAAGCCTCAATACGGTTAAGCCGGCCACCGGTAAATCGGGAGTTTACTGTAGATTTTTCGAGTAAAAATTCAAGTTAGCTTTTGATATGACGGTTCGTTCTCGATTTCCTTCTTAAAATTTGTCCATCATAATCTCCATAGCTTCAATATTTGCATATTGATACCACCACTCTTCTTATCAACTTTTACAAAAAGATGACGTTCTTTAAATCCTTATTTACAATTACTATTATAAATAAATAAATACTTTTGTTAGACTAATATCTCTTAAAGGATTCAGAACTAATTGACGCAACTTATATTGATGGAAATGTTAAAGTTATTCTTTGTTATACAAGAAAGACAAAAACTCTTTTTCAAAAATCTAGGAACGGAAACTTCTGATCAAAATAAGGGAAAAACATGTATATTTGTAACTTATCAAATTCCGCTTAGTCCTGGAGCTACAGGATGCCGAAAGCTTGAAATAAATGAACTTTGGAACTTGCTATTCCAAAAATTATTAACAGAAGAACTGCACGGCCAAGGTACCCTCTAAAACTTCCAAAATGTGCTCTATCGAAAAATCCATATTTAGAAATTGTGCGAAGGCTGTGCAAAGGTTATCCCCAAACGAACCACGGGATTCCAAGAAATTCTCTGACGTAAATGTAGACCGAAATGTGCATCAACTTGACAACTTTCCAACAAGTAAGAATAATTCGTTTCTGCCAAGTTGATATCTCAAACAGATTCCATTTGTAAAATGATTTTATTAAAAATGCGTGGTTGCATAACCAAGAGGACTCGGATGTCTCTCCGAAGTGCCACACATTCAACCAACTGTTGATTTATTTATTATAAATCAAGAGAATGTCATTGCAAACAAGGCTGGCGATGAGTCATTATTTAAACAGTGCAGTATAGGTTAATAGACGACCGCGGTGGTCAAGTGGTCACAGATAGTAGGAGGTCATGAGGCAGAGCTAGAGTTCAGCGATTGAGTTTGGGCTGGGAATTAACTTTATCATATTTTAAGGCACAAAACAGAAACTTAATGGAAGCAAATAGGGATAAGGTTCTTGGTTATTAAAACGACCCATAAATACAAAGTGAGTAGTTTTATTACAAATCGTGACAAGGCAATGTCACATACTTATTAATAGAGAAGAGAAATGAGACACGTTTGATCTCAGTTGACATAACGTGCACAATATCCCAAACAAATTTGCGTGTGATCGTCCTCATGCATTTGTACGATTGGATTATAGAATCTAAAAATGTTGAGAAATCCAAAATAATGAAGTGTGGTTGTGTTTTATTTTGAAATAGAGTACAATTTAAAATATTTCTTTGAAGATTATAGAGATGAAATGAAATTTACACTGAAACACAAATAGTGTCATAGTCCAGAACAATAAAGCTTTCCGTGTGTTAATGTGCACTTCAACTAGGTAATTATTTGTTTGTGTCTTTCTAGAAATATGATTATTTGCACATGGACGTACATAGCCGAAGCCGTTCTGAAGGCAGGTTCGATCTTTAGGATCGAATGAATATTTACTACGTATTATGCATTTCCATATGCATTCAATCAACATAATGCTTTGCATTACCTTCCCCATTCCTTCCCTTAGAATTGATGGTAAAATTTCTATCCCAGACTTAAGAATTACTGTTTTCCCAGCAATGTAATTTAACAACCAACCACGTGGATGCTTCGTGTTTCTATACAGCTTCATATTCGGACTTCTTCAACAAGATTAACAGAAAACTGTTCATGTTTACATTGTAAATCACCGATATACGACCTATAATGACAGCTTCTCTCAAGTTCAAAAAAAATAAAACTTAGAATTTCTATTTTCAAATAACGTCTCATGATAATTTATTTTTAAAACTCCAAATTATTTAGAACCTGTTATTTCAGAATTACAAAAATCTTCCCTCAAAATTTCTTACTCCAAATATTAGCGCTCGAACTTCCAACTGAAAACGCAACAACTGTTCACCATTCTAGTTTAACTTTATTCTGTGTGATGAATAGGCTATGCATGAAGACGATTAGACGTAAATGTGTTTGGAATATTGTGCACGTTATGTCAACTGAATTCAAACGTGTCTCACTAATTTCCTTTTTCATTTATTTATAAGTATCTGACATTCCTTTGTCATGATTTCTAAATTAACTACTCACTTTGCATTTATGTGTCGTTTTAATAGCCAAGAACCTTATTCAATCTCGCTTCATTTAAGTTTTTGTTTTGTGTCTTCAATTTTCACAAAGTTGATTTCCAGCCCGGACTAAAACATTGAACATTAGCTCGGCCTAATCACTGGACATGTATGACTACTTGACCACTACGGTCGTCTAATAACGTATACCGCACTGTTTACAGAATCATCGTCGCCATCCAGGTTTGCAATGACATTATCCCGGATTGATAACAAATAAATCAACCTTTTGTGAAAATTTGGAGAAAGTTCTGATTCTTGTTGGTTATGCAACAAGGTATTTTTCTGAAATCACTTAGCAAATATAATTTATCTGGTGCATCGACGTGGCGCAAACCTACTGGAAAGTCTCAAGCTCATGCACATTTTGGCCTATTTTTATTTCAGAGAATTTCTTAGAATCCCGTAGTTTCTTTGGGGAATCTCTTGCGCAACCATCGCACGTTTCGAAATATGCATTTTTGGATAGAGGAGGTTGGAAGTCTTGGAGAGTACCTTGACCCCGCAGTTCCTCAGTTAATGATATTGGACAGATGAGGCTCTAAAGTACATATTCTCACGCTTTTGGGAGTCTGTAGCTTCGAAACTAAGCGAAATTAGATAAATTACAAAAACAAATTATTCCCTTACTTTGATGAGTACGTTTCGTTCCTAGAGTTTTTTACAATGAGTTTTGTCAACCATGTATAAGAAGATATGGATGTGACAAAATATTGACAAAAAATGTCAAAAATGTTTATTTTCTTTTTGTGAAATATATGTAATATTATGCATCAAATATGAACTCGGAACTATTTTTAGTTTCAAATATTTTGGTATACCATTCTTCTGAGTCCCTAATCTCAAAATGTTTGTAGCAATTTATAAAATATATAAACTGAAATACAAGAGTTATCTATTCTTACACCACGATATGAATCTTGTTATTTCAAAATATCGTTAGGAAAAAAAATAATATCAAAAACATAATTTTAAACGTTAAAATTTCCAAGAAAGTAATAATAATTTTACTCACTGAAATATTTTCACATTTCTATCCAAAGAACTTGATGTCGTTCAATTTTCACTTGTACGAGAAAATGAATGGTCAATTTAGTATTTTGAGTCTTATAGTAGATACCATGCGCTAATTTACTACTTGGTTAAACAAAGAAAATAATCGCTGATAATCTGTATAGATTATAGAAGTTTGGTAAAAATATTGCGCTGATACAGTAAACACTACTAAAATCTGAAATATTATCCGATGTTAGAAACCAAAGAAACTTACATTGCAGGTAATCAATCAGAAGCATTGTTTAATAAATGAAGGTATTTTCTTTTATAAAAAAGGTTAGCTAAAAGAAATTACAATTTATATAACATAATTTTAATACTATTAGATTTCTAACTAATATGCTATATAAATTTTACGATGTATTTGTTTACAATTAAATCAATATTTGTGGAGCTTAGGAGCAAAAGCTGCAATCTCCACTCCAGAAAATTTTAAGGGATAGACAAAAGAAAATTTATAGTGGTTCCTATAGAACTACAAAATACACATATAATTAGGGATTTACCTTCACTTACATTCATTACACACTTTAATGTATACCATTCCATCAAAATCTTGGGTTCGAAGAAAATGGAGATAGCAGATTTTGCTTCTAAGCACCACATTTACATTAATTGTTTAGCTACTTCATGTGAATACGTAAAACATTCATAATAATAATAATAACCACGGGCGTTTGAGACCGAAGGGTCCTAAACCTGTCCCAACGCTATCTGTCCGCGGTTGGTGGAACTGCGTCCATCTCAGTGACGTCAGTGTGGTCTGTACTGCGCGCCACTTGGCAACGAACAGGCGTACTAGGGACTTTCTAGACGGAGTGGCAGTCACGTCTTATTCACATGACTCCCCAATTTGCCTCACAACGCTGGGTGGACGCCGAAAAGTGGGACTCCATCCTGCAATTGAACCCTCGACCACGCGGACATGCGTCCAACGCTCTAGCCACTAGAATATGGAGACCCCACGTTAAAACATTAACAGATGCAATTAACTGCATTCTTACTTCTAATTAATCTATACACATATAGTGCAAACCACTGTATTAAATTTTCTAATATTTTAATGATATTTCTTAGCAATTCCAATTCTCTCATCAAGTCGGGGACGAAGAGCAAGAAAAATACGAAGAAATATTCAACGCTATAATAACTCCAAATGGAACCAATTCTTCGGAACAATTACTAGGTAAGCTTTTAATTTTGTATAATTTTTATTATAAAGTAACCTAAGATTTACTTACTTTTATTATCTTAACCATTATATATTGTTATTGTATTACTGTACGGCTATCCACATTTGTCGTTACAATTTATATTTATCGCCTAATAACATTAGTTTTCTGAGGGGTGTTATCCTTTAGTGATCTTCCTTTTCAAGGCAAGGGAGGATACGTTGCAGCCAGAATATTAGTCTTCGTATTATACCAGTATTCTAATGTTCAATGTGAGGAAAACCTTTGATTTGATTTGATATATTGTTTAATCACTTACAAGTCTAAGTCCCATTTACAAGTGGCATAGTGACTTAGACATGTTGAACCGATTAAAGTTTGCCGTTGTCTTCCATCGCACGTAAATGACGTTCTAAGAACGGACCTACAGTTTAATGTGTTTTCAAAACCCTTATATCCCCGCCGGGAATCGAACCCGGGACCTTTTGAATACAAGCGGTCCATTCACTCATAGAGAACACTAAGCCACAGTTACTATAGCGTGGAGCGCAAAAGTACCCGAATTTGCATTACCAACCTGTCTGGCATCTGCAACCGCACGCAGAAGGCAATTAATGATGGGTAATTACATTTATTTAACCAACAAACCGCATGTTTTAAAGCAGATTTGTTAATGTTCATAAAATTACCTGTTAAATTTAAGGCAATTGTCACAGGCTTACCAGCCGTATCTCATATTGGTCGCAATTGAACAGACTTTCGAATTATATTACTCTCATGAGGCGAAGAAAAAAAAGGCAAGATATAAGAAAGAATTTCGGAGAAATATCGCTAAAATTTCCGAAGGTTCTGAAAAAGTTTCGGAACTCTAGAGTCCACTTCAAGGTACTAATAGAAAAACCCATCTATTTTTAAGTACATCGCAGTATACGTAATTCGTTTAACACGACACATTCAAATGTAAGAACAGAATGAAAAGGGGAAAAAAACAATTCATAAAATTTCCCATACTGTTCTAAATTCGATGCTATTGAATCCAATAATTCTATTGAAATATGGACTTTAAACGTTAACTGTAGCTCTTAAGTGTGATTCTACGTTTTCGAATCACATCGCTCATATCGAATGACATGTACGAGAAAAACAAATTAGAAATTTCTTGCATATTTCATTAAACACACTCATTTGGTGACTATCTGAAACTCTAGTGGGCCTACTACTGCACTTTTAGTAAAAACACATCTATTTCAAACGCTCTGGAAGAACGAAAAATGGAGTTGTTTCAGAAACTATTTTTCTGCAGAAAACCTAATAAGTATAAAGTGAACATTTTCAGAAAGGTGGTACTTCTGAAGTTTCAGTCCTTATCAAGTCTTGCTTTTAATTGCCTTAGACTTTCCTCACACTTATACGAATATTCCCCTGAGACTTCCTAGGGTTTTTAGCGCTGAACCCAAGCTTTCAATCACGCTTCTTCTGTTATTCGGACAGTATTGAAGTTGGACCATTAAATTAATTTCTTTTCAGTTGAATTTGCAAAGAAAATACGTGGTGCTATAACATTCAACAACAGAAGGTTTGAAAAATTTAATACTGTAATCTAACAGTTCTAAACTTATTATTTCGAAGTCAATAATAAAAATATATTTCATAGCTTCTGGTATATTTTAATACCCGCTCATTCTTTTTTAGATTTAGTTCTCATAACTAATACTATGCTTGATCGACTAAGTAACTAATATTATTAAAACAAATACGTAGGATACGTCTGTAATACTTCCCTGAAGTTCACACACTGCTTTGCAATTAGAGTAAAGCACCTTCAGCAGTGAATATCGCTCACAACACAACTGACACGTATTCTAACGTCAGGTCAGAACATTATCAAACATACTAGGATATGAATTAATAATGAGTTCACGTAGAACGAAATGACAAAAAAAATATTAACCATAAATGTTACTGATAACCTTCTTCTCGAATCTAACAAAAACATTTTTAATTTCAGTTTGTCCTGGAGAAGTTGAAACTCACTTCATTATTTACAACTCCACAGGTAAAGATAACTTACTATATATTCACGTCTATTCCCACATCTTGCGCTTTAAATCTACAAGCATGTTTCAAATTTTCCACGATACACAATATCACTATAACATCTAATGACGAATTAACTTTGAAAAAAATATTCGCAATATTCTCCTTTCTTCAGTACTAAACTCCTTATTTCTTCCTCTACTAGTTAGTGTATTACTATTCCAAATTCCTATTTAAAATTATTTTCTGCTACATTTCTTTTACAATACTACATTCGTAAATCAGTGTTTATAAAATAAAAGATTTTATTCAAATTTCTATTTCAATTAAAGATTTGCATTGTATTTTTTCACTATTTGCTTTACATTGGAGAGTAATTAATTATGGTTTGCTACGAATTAACTCTTCATTGTGAAACTCAAGACAGTAGTTTAGCAGAAATTCTGGAACAAAAAGGAACAACCACAAAACATATTATTTCTATCATCTGGTTTATTTCGCTCCGTGTTTCCAGAAAGAACTACCCTTACGAGGATATTAAAATCAATTGCCTACGCTGGTAAATAAAAATATCACATCTCTATAAAAAAAAAGATGCATCGAAGTTAAATATCTGAACTCATCGGATCTCTTTTACACATTGTTAATGTGGTGAAATACATTATTTCTTCAGTTAGCACGATATCTGTTTATTCAGTATTCGCATGTATCTGTAGCAATAGTAAAAATTATACGAAATGCATGGAAAACAGTGCTTCTCAATGAACACTTATACAAGGCGTAATGGAAATGTCAATTTCCAATATATAATCTGGTAGAAACTAACAATTTAAAAAACAGTGGAAATGACGTAGAGCTCAGCACAGTTTACAATTCCTGTATTTCGAAAACGAAGCGGAGGTCAACAAACAGTAAAAGGTTATTTTATCATGATCTTTGTATCAAAAATGACCCTGCGAAATTGGTTGGCCGTGCATCCTGTATATTCCACACTTTCGTATATCTTTTTAACAATTTATCTAAAATACGATATAATTTCTCTGCGTTATAAGGAATAAGGTGATTTAGAGCACATTCTTTCGTGCAAGAAATGAACATAATGAGATACATCTAAGGAAACACTTGGCTAAAATAAGGAAACCCTGTGAAACATCAACAATGTCTAGGGTTCGTAGTGAGATACGAACATAATTACCTCAAAATAACAAATATAGAATTCAAGCTCTTGCCGACTGGAACATTGTTTTATTTATAGTTTTAAATACGTCTTATTCATTCAAAATTACTGTATATTTATGCCACAGTTTAATAGTTAAAGTAATGCGAAAAGCAAATACGATAATATATAAATCCATATACACTAATATATTTTCTTTTTAGATGACTTCAGAAAGGTAGCAGAAAGTGAAAATTTTATTGATTCTAATGACATTAATACATTACATATTATTAAGAAGCGTAAGTAATTACAATTTTATTACAATATAATAATTTGTTTCCCATGAAAGTATAAAATTTAAATTTACGCAAAAAGGCCCTTTAATGGATAAGAGCCAAAACTAAAATATTAAAAGATAAAGTTGTCGGTAGTTTCTCAAACAATATGTAGTAGGTATAGTTAATAATACAATAAGGTAAATGCATACTATATTATTCTGTACTTTCTGTGCTTTGTAGAATGACAAAGGTATAAATTACTTTCTAAAGCTCATTAGCAAACTTCAAACTGCATTCTAACACATCAAGATTTCCACTATAATCTAACATAAGTGATACATGATTATGAATTGATAAAAATGAAGTGTAAAGGCAATTATAAAAATGTATTTTAGAGAATATTGCAGGATGGAAATATAAAAAAAATACAGTGTATTTTTTGGGGATAAATACAGTGTATGTTTTATGTAATGATTGCAAGTGCCACAAGCTCTAGTTTTAAGGTCAACCTGAACACCAAAAGAGTTTAAAAATAGTTGATACGCTTATTTATCCCATGCTTTGAGACTATTACGAATCCAACGGTCTATGGCTCATCTCTTTCGCACTTGCAGTTACTGAGATCAAGGGGAAGCAAAAATGGAGAATACTAAGCGATTCAAAAGGACCTGCTACTTTTCAAATCAAACTTACAATTTTCCCAACCGTTTCAGACCATGACGGATTCAACGGTGTATGGTTCATCTCTCTGTGACTTCTAGTTACTGAAATCGATAGAGGGACAAACATACTATATCAATATACACGGGAGAATTGGAGAAAATTAAGTAAAGTGAAAGAACCTGTCAGTTTTAGAGTCAAAGTTATACGTCTTCTCACCGTTTCAGATCAAGACGAAATCAACGGTGTATGTTTCAACTCTGTCAGACTTGCAGTTCCTAGGATCCAGGGTGGGGGGACGGACGGACAGAGAGGTCAAACCACGAGTGCTCTAGTAACTTAAAACGTAAAGTGTACATATGAGGCTAAAACTAGTTTTTGACATGTATGTACAATTTAAACATCTCTTATTAATTTTAGAGACTAACGGAAGTAAATCAATCATTGTCTGTTCAAATGATAGGGATACAATTTATCTGATTGTTGAAAGTCGTTTTAAAATATTTCTGAATAGTCATTTCGCACTTAGTTTGTGAAGATTTATTTTCTACAAGTTGTTTTAATGCAAAATTCTTTAATTATAATGTCTTAAGAAGAAATATATTGTTGTATACGTTAATTCAGAGATCTGTCCATTGCAGAGATACTTGTGTTTAAGTAGGAGGTCACTTGTTATATTTGCATATGAATCTTTACTTCGAAAAGAAGATATGTAAACATTGTTTTACGAAAATCAACTCAAAATTACATAAACTAGGGCAAAAGGACGTAACCTATGCATGGCACGGAGTTGCGTGTGGCTGACAGTGGGTTTATTAAAATACATTAGGATAAATATACCCAAGTTTTAGCATTTCCTGCAATATCGTAATTCTGGTACGTATCACCTTTCTTGCATATGACGACTCATATTTATAACGACTGAAAAATGTTTTCAAATGCCTATTTCTGAGACGATTTATCCTTCGCAAACACACAAACACATAGATCACTTTTCCACCTTAATTAGGAGTTGAGATATTGAGGTTCAAATCCTTGACAAAGATGCAACGTTCATGTATATTTAAAGTTTAAACGTCAAATCATTAATCCCTGTTAAAATATTTCAAATATTTGGTAGTGGCTAACATTGCGATGCTTTTGAACGTGTTTCTCAGGTTATTTTAATCTGCGGAATACCAACCTATTATATATTTGTAAGGTATAGATGCAAGACAAAAGTGCAATACTTTTCTCACAAATAAATATATATATATATATATATACAGGGTGGTAAGTTTACGGACCGATAAACTTCGGGAGGTGATAGTACAGTGAAAAATAAAGAAAAAAAGCCGATACAACAGGGGGGAAATTCCGAAGCGTTACGGAGCTACAGCCAGCCGAAAGCGTGGGAAAATGAACTTCAGAGCGGATTATTGCGAAGACAAGAAATCGGAGAGTAGGCGGTTGAGAGTAAATTAGAGGAAGTCACACCCGGGCTATCCAAAAATGCATATTGGAAAATCCTACAAGCAGGACGCAAGGGATTCCCCAAAGGAAGTAGGGGATTCCCAGAAAGTCTTCCAAGTAAAGATGTGTCGAAAGGACCACAAATGGGATGAGTTGTCAACAGGTAACAATAATTCATTGCCGGCACATTGATATCTCAACGAGAATTAATGTTATGACCATTTTTATAAAATAGTGTGTGGTTGCATATTGGACAGGGGTGATAATTAAAGACAGTCAACTAGCGTTTGGCTTATTTATTA